>JANJGN010002499.1:12500-60000 GCA_026770705.1 Isurus oxyrinchus
GCACGGTGCTCCGAGTGTGGTCTAACCGAGGGGGGGATACGGAGACCGGAACTGTGCACGGTGCTCCGAGTGTGGTCTAACCGAGGGGGGGGGGGGATACGGAGACCGGAACTGTGCACGGTGCTCCGAGTGTGGTCTAACCGAGGGGGGATACGGAGACCGGAACTGTGCACGGTGCTCAGAGTGTGGTCTAACCGAGGGGGGATACGGAGAGCGGAACTGTGCACGGTGCTCCGAGTGTGGTCTAACCGAGGGGGGGGATACGGAGACCGGAACTGTGCACGGTGCTCCGAGTGTGGTCTAACCGAGGGGGATATGGAGACCGGAACTGTGCACGGTGCTCCGAGTGTGGTCTAACCGAGGGGGGATACGGAGACCGGAACTGTGCACGGTGCTCCGAGTGTGGTCTAACCGAGGGGGGGATACGGAGACCGGAACTGTGCACGGTGCTCCCAGTGTGGTCTAACCGAGGGGGGATACAGAGACCGGAACTGTGCACGGTGCTCCGAGTGTGGTCTAACTGAGGGGAGGATACGGAGACCGGGACTGTGCACGGTGCTCCGAGTGTGGTCTAACCGAGGGGGGGGGATACAGAGACCGGAACTGTGCACGGTGCTCCGAGTGTGGTCTAACCGAGGGGGGATACGGAGACCGGAACTGTGCACGGTTCTCCGAGTGTGGTCTAACCGAGGGGGGGATACAGAGACCGGAACTCTGCACGGTGCTCCGAGTGTGGTCTAACCGAGGGGGGGATACGGAGACCGGAACTCTGCCCGGTGCTCCGAGTGTGGTCTAACCGAGGGGGGGATACGGAGACCGGAACTGTGCACAGTTTAAATAATATTCTACCCGACACGAAAAAGACCCACTCACCCCTATCCTCCGCTCCCTTGTTGCCAGCCAATCCTGTATCCCTGCCGATATATTACCCCCCTACCCCATGAGATCTTATTCTGTGCAGTAACCTTCACCCCATCGCCTGTTGGAAATCCACGTGCAGCACATCTACAGGTCCCCCTTTAAACCCACATGTCCCTGCCCCCACCCCCCCCCTCGTCGAATCATTCGACCAAGATCCGTTTTTCCTTTCACAGGACACCATGTAGACTCTGCCTGATGGCTGTACACTTTCCCGGGAGATCCGGAGTTTCCCTGGCCCCATCGCTCCCTGCTTTCCCTTCTTCCTGTTACGGGCATTGGGAGGGGAGGTCCGCGCTTTTCCGATCCACCTGGTGAGGCCGGGACCCTTGTGGATTTATCCTCTTTGTTCTTAACCCTAACCACCACCCCCCCCCCTCCCCCACCACCACCACATTCAAGCCTGTGTCTTCCCTCTCCCTTATTGGCTCCACCAACAACCCCCAACACTCCCCTCCCCCAGGCCTGGGCCCTAGAAGGGGCCCCGCCCCCACTTTAGCCGCCCTCGGAACGCCGGAGGAGGCTCGGTTCGGGAAGGCTGCGCCCAGCTCACCTTTGCGTCGACCTCTCCCGGCGGAATGTGAAACCTCCGCCTCCTCCCCCGGCCCTGCACCCCCTCCTCACCCAAAGACCCCAGCGCGTGCGGAGCCCCCCCCCCACTCGAGGAAGATGCTCGATCTCCGGGACCCCGTGTGCTAACCCCCGGCTGTTCTTCACCCCCCCCCACCTCCAGGTCGAAGGTCAGAGCTACCCGGACATGAAAATCCTTGGCTCGATCCTCCACACGCACCTGGCTGGGTCAGAGGTCAGAGTCCTCCAATTTCGGTGAGTGAGGGGGGAAGCAAAGGGTTGGGTGGCTGAGGTGGGGGTGGGGGGGCGTTGGGAGGCACAATCGAACCAGTGGAGGCCCCTTTAATTCCCCACCCCCTCTCCCCACAAACGCACCCTCCGATAGGGGAAGGGGCTGCCCGGTGTGTGTGTGTAACTGGGAGGAGGTGGGTGAGAGGGTTAATCCCCCCCCTCCGATAGGGGAAGGGGCTGCCCGGTGAGTGTGTGTGTGTGTGTAACTGGGAGGAGGTGGGTGAGAGGGTTAATCCCCCCCTCCGATAGGGGAAGGGGCTGCCCGGTGTGTGTGTGTGTAACTGGGAGGAGGGTGGGTGAGAGGGTTAATCCCACCTCCGATAGGGGAAGGGGCTGCCCGGTGTGTGTGGAACTGGGAGGGGGTGGGTGAGAGGGTTAATCCCCCCTCCGATAGGGGAAGGGGCTGCCCGGTGTGTGTGTGTGTGTAACTGGGAGGGGGTGGGTGAGAGTGTTAATCCCCCCTCCGATAGGGGAAGGGGCTGCCCGGTGAATGTGTGTGTGTGTGTAACTGGGTGGAGGTGGGTGAGAGGGTTAATCCCCCCCTCCAATAGGGGAAGGGGCTGCCCGGTGTGTGTGTGTGTGTGTGTGTGTGTAACTGGGAGGGGGTGGGTGAGAGGGTTAATCCCCCCTCCGATAGGGGAAGGGGCTGCCCGGTGTGTGTGGAACTGGGAGGGGGTGGGTGAGAGGGTTAATCCCCCCTCCGATAGGGGAAGGGGCTGCCCGGTGTGTGTGTGTGTGTGTGTGTGTGTGTGTGTGTGTGTCTGTGTGTGTGTGTGTCTGTGTGTGTGTGTGTGTGTGTGTCTGTGTCTGTGTGTGTCTGTGTCTGTGTCTGTGTGTAAGTGGGAGGGGGTGGGTGAGAGAGTTAATCCCCCCTCGGATAGGGGAAGGCGCTGCCCGGTGTGTGTGTGTGTGTGTAACTGGGAGGGGGTGGGTGAGAGGGTTAATCTCCCCCCTCCGATAGGGGAAGGGGCTGCCCGGTGTGTGTGTGTGTGTGTAACTGGGAGGGGGGTGGGTGAGAGTGTTAATCCCCCCCTCCGATAGGGGAAGGGGCTGCCCGGTGTGTGTGTGTGTGTGTAACTGGGAGGGGGTGGGTGAGAGGGTTAATCCCCCCCCTCCGATAGGGGAAGGGGCTGCCCGGTGTGTGTGTGTGTAACTGGGAGGGGGTGGGTGAGAGGGTTAATCCCCCCTCCGATAGGGGAAGGGGCTGCCCGGTGTGTGTGTGTGTGTGTGTGTGTGTAACTGGGAGGGGGTGGGTGAGAGGGTTAATCCCCCCTCCGATAGGGGAAGGGGCTGCCCGGTGTGTGTGTGTGTGTAACTGGGAGGGGGTGGGTGAGAGGGTTAATCCCCCCTCCGATAGGGGAAGGGGCTGCCCGGTGTGTGTGTGTGTGTGTGTGTGTGTGTGTGTGTAACTGGGAGGAGCTGGGTGAGAGGGTTAATCCCCCCTCCGATAGGGGAAGGGGCTGCCCGGTGTGTGTGTGTGTGTGTAACTGGGAGGAGCTGGGTGAGAGGGTTAATCCCCCCTCCGATAGGGGAAGGGGCTGCCCGGTGTGTGTGTGTGTGTGTGTAACTGGGAGGGGGTGGGTGAGAGGGTTAATCCCCCCTCCGATAGGGGAAGGGGCTGCCCGGTGTGTGTGTGTGTGTAACTGGGAGGAGATGGGTGAGAGGGTTAATCCCCCCTCCGATAGGGGAAGGGGCTGCCCGGTGTGTGTGTGTGTGTATAACTGGGAGGGGGTTGGGTTAGAGGGTTAATCCCCCCCTCCGATAGGGGAAGGGGCTGCCCGGTGTGTGTGTGTGTGTGTAACTGGGAGGAGGTGGGTGAGAGGGTTAATTCCCCCCTCCGATAGGGGAAGGGGCTGCCCGGTGTGTGTGTGTGTGTGTGTGTGTGTAACTGGGAGGGGGGTGGGTGAGAGGGTTAATCCCCCCTTCCGATAGGAGAAGGGGCTGCCCTGTGTGTGTGTGTGTAACTGGGAGGGGGTGGGTGAGAGGGTTAATCCCCCCTCCGATAGGGGAAGGGGCTGCCCGGTGTGTGTGTGTGTGTGTGTGTGTGTGTGTAACTGGGAGGAGGTTTGGTGAGAGGGTTAATCCCAAACCTCATATCCAGCGTTAAACATAATTCCTTGAACATCCCCAAGACCCTGAAGGAATGAGACCCCCGGACCGCTTCCATATTGTCGGTCGGACTCTCGATGTGGCTTACTTATACGTGCTAGAAGCTGCAGACATTCACGCACGCCCTCTGCAGGCCGGCGTTGGTACTTTCTTTCAGAGCGACGCCAATGCTCGGGGAGTGGAGAGGCTCCTGGCGCGTTCCGAGCGGGGTCTGTCCCCAAACCACCCCCCTCCTCCCCTCCCCTCACCCCAACCCCCGCCTCCACCCCCAACCCCCCCCTGCACCCCCCAGCCCTTGGGAAATTTGGCAGCCTTCCAACCCGCCCGGGGGGGGGGGGGGTAACTTCGAAGGCGTTCCTCTTTCTTGGGAACTGAGTTCAAGCGAGCAAACGATGCCTAACGATGTCCGCCCTCCGGATTTCAGGGAGGGGAAGCAGGTCGGGATTGTCACGCAGGACAGGAGCTACGATTTCAGCCTTCAGGAGTCCCGGATGCTGAAGGAACCAGTCGACGTGCGGAGGGTAAATACGCGGCGGGAACAATGTCCGTCAGCGCCGTCCCCCTGCGGTGCCTGAGCCGTCCACAAGATGCACTGCAGCAACTCGCCAAGGCTCCTTCGACAGCGCCGCCCAAAACCCACGACCCGCTCCCATCTAGAAGGACGAGGGCAGCAGACACATGGGGAACACCCACCGCCGGGAAGTTCCCCTCCCAGCCCCTCACCATCCCGACTTGGAAATATATCGGCCGTTCCTTCACTGTCGCTGGGTCAAAATCCTGGAACTCCCTCCCTAACAGCGCTGTGGGTGTACCTACACCACACGGACAAAATCCTGGAACTCCCTCCCTAACAGCGCCGTGGGTGTACCTACACCACACAGACAAAATCCTGGAACTCCCTCCCTAACAGCGCCGTGGGTGTACCTACACCACACAGGGACAAAATCCTGGAACTCCCTCCCTAACAGCGCTGTGGGTGTACCTACACCACACGGACAAAATCCTGGAACTCCCTCCCTAACAGCGCCGTGGGTGTACCTACAACACACGGGACAAAATCCTGGCACTGTCTCTCTAACAGCGCCGTGGGTGTACCTACACCACACGGACAAAATCCTGGCACTGTCTCTCTAACAGCGCCGTGGGTGTACCTACACCACACAGGGACAAAATCCTGGAACTCCCTCCCTAACAGCGCCGTGGGTGTAACTACACCACACGGGACAAAATCCTGGAACTCCCTCCCTAACAGCGCCGTGGGTGTACCTACACCACACGGGACAAAATCCTGGAACTCCCTCACTAACAGCGCCGTGGGTGTACCTACACCACATGGACAAAATCCTGGAACTCCCTCCCTAACAGCGCCGTGGGTAAACCTACACCACACGGGACAAAATCCTGGAACTCCTGCCCTAACAGCGCCGTGGGTGTACCTACACCACCTGGGACAAAATCTTGGAACTCCCTCCCTAACAGCGCCGTGGGTGTACCTACACCACACGGACAAAATCCTGGAACTCCCTCACTAACAGCACCGTGGGTGTACCTACACCACACGGGACAAAATCCTGGAACTCCCTCCCTAACAGCGCCGTGGGTGTACCTACACCACATGGGTACAAAATCCTGGAACTCCCTCCCTAACAGTGCTGTGGGTGTACCTACACCACACGGGACAAATTCCTGGAACTCCCTCCCTAACAGCGCTGTGGGTGTACCTACACCACACGGACAAAATCCTGGAACTCCCTCCCTAACAGCGCCGTGGGTGTACCTACACCACACGGACAAAATCCTGGAACTCCCTCCCTAACAGCGCCGTGGGTGTACCTACACCACACGGACAAAATCCTGGAACTCCCTCCCTAACAGCACCGTGGGTGTACCGACACCACACGGACAAAATCCTGGAACTCCCTCCCTAACAGCGCCGTGGGTGTACCTACACCACACGGACAAAATCCTGGAACTCCCTCCCTAACAGCGCCGTGGGTGTACCTACACCACACGGACAAAATCCTGGAACTCCCTCCCTAACAGCGCCATGGGTGTACCTACACCACACGGGACAAAATCCTGGAACTCCCTCCCTAACAGCGCCGTGGGTGTACCTACACCACACAGGGACATAATCCTGGAACTCCCTCCCTAACAGCACCGTGGGTGTACCTACACCACACGGGACAAAATCCTGGAACTCCCTCCCTAACAGCGCCGTGGGTGTACCTACACCACACGGACAAAATCCTGGAACTCCCTCCCTAACAGCGCCGTGGGTGTACCTACACCACACGGACAAAATCCTGGAACTCCCTCCCTAACAGCACCGTGGGTGTACCTACACCACAGGGACAAAATCCTGGAACTCCCTCCCTAACAGCGCCGTGGGTGTACCTACACCACACAGGGACATAATCCTGGAACTCCCTCCCTAACAGCACCGTGGGTGTACCTACACCACACAGGACAAAATCCTGGAACTCACTCCCTAACAGCGCCGTGGGTGTACCTACACCACACGGGACAAAATCTTGGAACTCCCTCCCTAACAGCACCGTGGGTGTACCTACACCACACGGTACAAAATCCTGGAACTCCCTCCCTAACAGCGCCGTGGGTGTACCTACACCACACGGACAAAATCCTGGAACTCCCTCCCTAACAGCGCCGTGGGTGTACCTACACCACACGGACAAAATCCTGGAACTCCCTCCCTAACAGCACCGTGGGTGTACCTACACCTCTCCCTATCTCTGTAACCTTCTCCAGCCCCTACACCCCCTGCCTATCTCTGTAACCTCCTCCAGCCCCGACACCCCTCCCTATCACTGTAAACTCCTCCAGCCCCTACACCCCTCCCTATTTCTGTAACCTCCTCAAGCCCCTACACCCCTCCCTATCTGTGTAACCTCCTCCAGCCCCTACAACCCTCCCTATCTCTGTAAACTCTTCCAGAACCTACAATCCAACCTCTATCTGTAAACCTCCTCCAGCCCTACACCACTCCCTATCTCTGTAACCTCCTCCAGCCCAGACACACCTCCCTATCTCTGTAAACTCCTCCAGCCCCTACACCCCTCCCTATCTCTGTAACCTCCTCCAGCCCCTACACAACTCCCTATCTCTGTAACATCCTCCAGCCCCTACACCTCTCCCTCTCTCAGTAACCTCCTCCAGTCCCTACACCCCTCCCTATCTCTGTAACCTCCTCCAGTCCCGACAACCCTCCCTATCTCTGTAACCTCCTCCAGGCCCTACACACCTCCCTATCACTGTAACCTCCTCTAGCGTCTACAACCCTCCCTAACTCTCTAACCTCCTCCAGCACCTACACCCCTCCCTATCTCTGTAAACTCCTCCAGCCAGTACACCCCTCCCTATCACTGTAACCTCCTCTAGCCACTACAACACTCCCTATCTCTGTAACCTTCTCCAGCCCCTACAACCCTCCCTATCTCTGTAACCGCCTCCAGACCCTACACCCCTCCCTATCTCTGTAACCTCCTACAGCCTCTAAACCCCTCCCAATTTCTGTAACCTCCTCCAGCCCCTACACCCCTCCCTATCTCTGTAAAAACCTCCAGCCAATACAACCCTCCATATCTCTGTTAGCTCCTCCAGCCCCTAAAAGTCTCCCTAACTCTGTAACCTCCTCCAACCCCTACAACCCTCCCTATCTCTGTAACCTCCTCCAGTCCCTACACCCCTCCCTATCTCTGTAACCCTCCTCCAGCCCCTACAACCATCCCTATCTCTGTAACCTCCTCCAGCCCCTACACACCTCCCTATCTCTGTAACCTCCTCCAGCCCCTACACCCCTCCCTATCTCTGTAACCTCCTCCAGACCCTACACCCCTCCCTATCTCTGTAACCTCCTCCAGCCCCTACACCTCTCCCTATCTCTGTAACCTCCTCCAGCCCCTACACGCCTCCCTATCTCTGTAACCTCCTCCAGTCCCTACAACGCTCCCTGTCCCTGTAACCTCCTCCAGCCCCTACACCCCTCCCTATCTCTGTAACCTCCTGCAGCCCCCTACACCTCTCCCTATCTCTGTAACCTCCTCCAGTCCCTACAACCCTCCCTGTCCCTGTAACCTCCTCCAGCCCCTACACCCCTCCCTATCTCTGTAACGTCCTCCAGCCCCTACACCTCTCCCTATCTCTGTAACCTCCTGCAGCCCCCTACACCTCTCCCTATCTCTGTAACCTCCTCCAGTCCCTACAACCCTCCCTGTCCCTGTAACCTCCTCCAGCCCCTACACCTCTCCCTATCTCTGTAACCTCCTCCAGTCCCTACATACCTCCCTATCTCTGTAACCTCCTCCAGTCCCTGCACACCTCCCTATCTCTGAAACGTCCTCCAGCCCCTACACCTCTCCCTATCTCTGTAACCTCCTCCAGTCCCTACATACCTCCCTATCTCTGTAACCTCCTCCAGTCCCTGCACACCTCCCTATCTCTGAAACCTCCTCCAGCCCCTACACGCCTCCCAATCTCTGTAACCTCCTCCAGCCCCTACACCCTCCCTATCTCTATAACCTCCTCCAGCCCAGAAAAACCTCCCTATTTCTGTAACCTCCTCCAGCCCCTACACCCCTCCCAATCTCTGTAAACTCCGCCAGCCCCTACACCCCTCCCTATCTCTGTAACCTCCTCCAGCCCCGAAAACCCTCCCTATCTCTGTAACCTCCTCCAGCCACTACACCCCTCCCTATCTCTGTAATCTCCTCCAGCCCCGAGAACCCTCCCTATCTCTGTAACCTCCTCCAGCCCCTACACCCCTCCCTATCTCTGTAACCTCCTCCAGCCCCTACACCCCTCCCTATCTCTGTAACCCCCTCCAGCCCCTACACACCTCCCTATCTGTGTAACCTCCTCCAGCCACTACACCCCTCCCTCTCTCTGTAACCTCCTCCAGCCCCTACAACTCTCCCTATCTCTGTAACCTCCTCCAGCCCCTACACCCCTCCCTATCTCTGTAACCTCCTCCAGCCCCTACAACTCTCCCTATCTTTGTAACCTCCTCCAGCCCCTACACCCCTCCCTATCTCTGTAACCTCCTCCAGCCCCTACAGCTCTCCCTATCTCTGTAACCTCCTCCAGCCCCTAGACCCCTCCCTATCTCTGTAACCTCCTCCAGCCCCTACAACTCTCCCTATCTCTGTAACCTCCTCCAGCCCCTACACTCCTCCCTATCTCTGTAACCTCCTCCAGCCCGTACAAGTCTCCCTAACTCTGTAACCTCCTCGAGGCCCTACAACCCTCCATATCCGTGTAAAATTCTCCAGCCCTACACCCTCCCTATCTCTGTAACCTCCTCCAGCCCCTGCACCCCTCCCTATCTCTGTAACCTCCTCCAGCCCCTACACCACTCCCTATCTCTGTAAACTCCTCCAGCCCCTACACCACTCCCTATCTCTGTAAACTCCTCCAGCCCCTACACCCCTCCCTATCTCTGTAACCTCCTCCAGCCCCTACACCCCTCCCTATCTCTGTAAATTCCTCCAGCCCCTACACCCCTCCCTATCTGTGTAACCTCCTCCAGCTCCTACACCCCTCCCTATCTCTGTAACCTCCTCCAGCTGCTACACACCTCCCTATCTCTGTAACCCCATACGACCCAAACCCCTCCGTATCTCTGTAAACTCCTCCAGCTCATACAGCCCTCCCTATCTCTGTAACCTCCTCCAGCCCTACACACCTCCCTATTTCTGTAACCTCCTCCAGCCCCTACACCCCTCCCTATCTCTGTAACCTCCTCCAGCCCCTACACACCTCCCTATCTCTGTAACCTCCTGCAGCCCCCTACACCTCTCCCTATCTCTGTAACCTCCTCCAGTCCCTACAACCTTCCCTGTCCCTGTAACCTCCTCCAGCCCCTACACCCCTCCCTATCTCTGTAACGTCCTCCAGCCCCTACACCTCTCCCTATCTCTGTAACCTCCTGCAGCCCCCTACACCTCTCCCTATCTCTGTAACCTCCTCCAGTCCCTACAACCCTCCCTGTCCCTGTAACCTCCTCCAGCCCCTACACCCCTCCCTATCCCTGTAACGTCCTCCAGCCCCTACACCTCTCCCTATCTCTGTAACCTCCTCCAGTCCCTACACACCTCCCTATCTCTGTAACCTCCTCCAGTCCCTGCACACCTCCCTATCTCTGTAACCTCCTCCAGTCCCTGCACACCTCCTTATCTCTGAAACCTCCTCCAGCCCCTACACGCCTCCCAATCTCTGTAACCTCCTCCAGCCCCTACACCCTCCCTATCTCTATAACCTCCTCCAGCCCCGAAAAACCTCCCTATCTCTGTAACCTCCTCCAGCCCCTACACCCCTCCCAATCTCTGTAAACTCCGCCAGCCCCTACACCCCTCCCTATCTCTGTAACCTCCTCCAGCCCCGAAAACCCTCCCTATCTCTGTAACCTCCTCCAGCCACTACACCCCTCCCTATCTCTGTAATCTCCTCCAGCCCCGAGAACCCTCCCTATCTCTGTAACCTCCTCCAGCCCCTACACCCCTCCCTATCTCTGTAAGCTCCTCCAGCCCCTACACCCCTCCCTATCTCTGTAACCCCCTCCAGCCCCTACACACCTCCCTATCTGTGTAACCTCCTCCAGCCCCTACACCCCTCCCTATCTCTGTAACCTCCTCCAGCCACTACACCCCTCCCTATCTCTGTAACCTCCTCCAGCCCCTACACCCCTCCCTATCTCTGTAACCTCCTCCAACCCCTACACCCCTCCCTATCTCTGTAACCTCCTCCAGCCCCTACACCCCTCCCTATCTCTGTAAAATCCTCCAGCCCCTACACCCCTCCCTATCTCTGTAACCTCCTACAGCCCTCCCTATCTCTGTAACCTCCTCCAGCCCCTACACCCCTCACTCTCTCTGTAACCTCCTCCAGCCCCTACAACTCTCCCTATCTCTGTAACCTCCTCCAGCCCCTACACCCCTCCCTATCTCTGTAACCTCCTCCAGCCCCTACAACTACCCCTATCTCTGTAACCTCCTCCAGCCCCTACACCCCTCCCTATCTCTGTAACCTCCTCCAGCCCCTACAACTCTCCCTATCTCTGTAACCTCCTCCAGCCCCTAGACCCCTCCCTATCTCTGTAACCTCCTCCAGCTCCTACAACTCTCCCTATCTCTGTAACCTCCTCCAGCCCCTACACTCCTCCCTATCTCTGTAACCTCCTCCAGCCCGTACAAGTCTCCCTAACTCTGTAACCTCCTCGTGGCCCTACAACCCTCCATATCCGTGTAAAATTCTCCAACCCTACACCCTCCCTATCTCTGTAACCTCCTCCAGCCCCTGCACCCCTCCCTATCTCTGTAACCTCCTCCAGCCCCTACACCACTCCCTATCTCTGTAAACTCCTCCAGCCCCTACACCACTCCCTATCTCTGTAACCTCCTCCAGCCCCTACACCCCTCCCTATCTCTGTAACTTCCTCCAGCCCCTACACCCCTCCCTATCTGTGTAACCTCCTCCAGCTCATACACCCCTCCCTAACTCTGTAACCTCCTCCAGCTGCTACACACCTCCCTATCTCTGTAACCCCATACGACCCAAACCCCTCCCTATCTCTGTAAACTCCTCCAGCTCATACAGCCCTCCCTATCTCTGTAACCTCCTCCAGCCCTACACACCTCCCTATTTCTGTAACCTCCTCCAGCCCCTACACCCCTCCCTATCTCTGTAACCTCCTCCAGCCCCTACACCCCTCCCTATCTCTGTAACCTCCTCCAGCCCCTACACCCCTCCCTATCTCTGTAACCTCCTCCAGCCCCTACACCCCTCCCTATCTCTGTAACCTCCTCCAGCCCCTACACCCCTCCCTATCTCTGTAACCTCCTCCAGCCCCTACACCCCTCCCTATCTCTGTAACGTCCTCCAGCTCCTACACCCCTCCTTATTTCTGTAACCTCCTCCAGCTCCTACACCCCTCCCTATCTCTGTAAACTCCTTCAGCACCGACAACCCTCCCTATATCTATAACCTCCTCCAGCCCCTACACCCCTCCTTATTTCTGTAACCTCCTCCAGACCCTAAAAACCTTCCTATCTCTGTAACACTCCTCCAGTCCCTACACCCCTCCCTATCTCTGTAACGTCCTCCAGCCCCTACACCTCTCCCTATTTCTGTAACCTCCTGCAGCCCCCTACACCTCTCCCTATCTCTGTAACCTCCTCCAGTCCCTACAACCCTCCCTGTCCCTGTAACCTCCTCCAGCTCCTACACCCCTCCCTATCTCTGTAACGTCCTCCAGCCCCTACACCTCTCCCTATCTCTGTAACCTCCTCCAGTCCCTACACACCTCCCTATCTCTGTAACCTCCTCCAGTCCCTGCACACCTCCCTATCTCTGTAACCTCCTCCAGTCCCTGCACACCTCCCTATCTCTGAAACCTCCTCCAGCCCCTACACGCCTCCCAATCTCTGTAACCTCCTCCAGCCCCTACACCCTCCCTATCTCTATAACCTCCTCCAGCCCCGAAAAACCTCCCTATCGCTGTAACCTCCTCCAGCCCCTACACCCCTCCCAATCTCTGTAAACTCCGCCAGCCCGTACACCCCTCCCTATCTCTGTAACCTCCTCCAGCCCCGAAAACCCTCCCTATCTCTGTAACCTCCTCCAGCCACTACACCCCTCCCTATCTCTGTAATCTCCTCCAGCCCCGAGAACCCTCCCTATCTCTGTAACCTCCTCCAGCCCCTACACCCCTCCCTATCTCTGTAGCCTCCTCCAGCCCCTACACCCCTCCCTATCTCTGTAACCCCCTCCAGCCCCTACACACCTCCCTATCTGTGTAACCTCCTCCAGCCCCTACACCCCTCCCTATCTCTGTAACCTCCTCCAGCCACTACACCCCTCCCTATCTCTGTAACCTCCTCCAGCCCCTACACCCCTCCCTATCTCTGTAACCTCCTCCAACCCCTACACCCCTCCCTATCTCTGTAACCTCCTCCAGCCCCTACACCCCTCCCTATCTCTGTAACCTCCTCCAGCCCCTACACCCCTCCCTATCTCTGTAACCTCCTCCAGCCCCTACACCCCTCCCTATCTCTGTAACCTCCTCCAGCCCCTACACCCCTCCCTATCTCTGTAACCTCCTCCAGCCCCTACACCCCTCCCTATCTCTGTAACCTCCTCCAGCCCCTACAACCCTCCCTATCTCTATAACCTCCTCCAGCTCCGACACCACTCCTGAACTCTGTAAATCCTCCAGCCCCTACACACCTCCCTATCGCTGTAACGTCCTCCAGCTCCTACACCCCTCCTTATTTCTGTAACCTCCTCCAGCTCCTACACCCCTCCCTATCTCTGTAAACTCCTTCAGCACCGACAACCCTCCCTATATCTATAACCTCCTCCAGCCCCTACACCCCTCCTTATTTCTGTAACCTCCTCCAGACCCTAAAAACATTCCTATCTCTGTAACACTCCTCCAGCCCCTACACCCCTCCCTATCTCTGTAACCTCCGCCAGCCCCTACACCCCTCCCTATCGCTGTAACCTCCTCCAGCCCCTACACCCCTCCCTATCGCTGTAACCTCCTCCAGCCCCTACACCCCTCCCTATCTCTGTAACCTCCTCCAGCCCCTACACCCCTCCCTATCTCTGTAACCTCCTCCAGCACCAACACCCCTCCCTATCTCTGTAACCTCCTCTAGCCCCTACACTCCTCCCTATCTCTGTAACCTCCTCCAGCCCCTACACCCCGCCCTATCTCTGTAACCTCCTCCAGCCCCTACACCCCTCCCTATCTCTGTAACCTCCTCCAGCCCCTACACCCCTCCCTATCTCTGTAACCTCCTCCAGCCCCTACACCCCTCCCTATCTCTGTAACCTCCTCCAGTCCCTACACGCCTCCCTATCTCTGTAAACTCCTCCAGCCCCTACACCCCTCCCTATCTCTGTAACCTCCTCCAGCCCCTACACCCATCACTATCTCTGTAACCTCCTCCAGCCCCTACACCCCTCCCGATCTCTGTAACCACCTCCAGCTTCGACACCCCTCCCTATCTCTGTAACCTCCTCCAGCCCCTACACCCCTCCCTATCTTTAACCTCCTCCAGCCCCTACACTCCTCCCTATCTCTGTAACCTCCTCCAGCCCCTACACCCCTCCCTATCTCTGTAACCTCCTCCAGCCCCTACACCCCTCACTATCTCTGTAACCTCCTCCAGCCCCTACACCCCTCCCTATCTCTGTAACCACCTCCAGCTTCGACACCCCTCCCTATCTCTGTAACCTCCTCCAGCCCCTACACCCCTCCCTATCTCTGTAACCTCCTCCAGCCCCTTCACCCCTCCCTATCTCTGTAACCTCCTCCAGCCCCTACACCCCTCCCTATCTCTGTAACCTCCTCCAGACCCTACACCCCTCCCTATCTCTGTAACCTCCTCCAGCCCCTACAACCCTCCCTTTCTCTGTAACCTCCTCCAGTCCCTACACCCCTCCCTATCTCTTTAACCTCCTCCAGCCCCTACATCCCTCAATATCTCTGTAACCACCTCCAGCTTCGACAATTCTCCCTATTCCTGTAAGATCCTCCAGCCCCTTCAGAGACCCTACTAGCGACACAGGTCTCTAGCCAACACACCTGAGCACGGGTCTGTAAAGGGATCTCATGTGTGCGGATCTCCTCAAGCACTGCGTCAAGACAAATTGTCCCATGTGTCAAATAATCAGGGGTCAAGTGCAAATACCCAAATCCATATGGTGTTCCCGACAGTACACGTGCTTGAAAAGGGGTAAAAAAGATTTCAAATCACCCTGTAACTCTTGCTTCTTCAACAGGGAGATGTGGTACTGACAGAGTGTACTTACAACACCGAGGATAAACGAAATGTAACCTGGGTAAGCATCCATCAATTTATATCAAAGTGTTACAGTGAGGGGTGTGGGATATATCAGAGTGTTACAGAGAGGGGTGTGGGATATATCAGAATGTTACACTGAGGGGTATGGGATATATCAGAGTGTTACTGTGAGGGGTGAGGGATATATCAGAGTGTTACAGTGAGGGGTGTGGGATATATCAGACTGATACAGTGAGGGGTGTGGGATATATCAGAGTGTTACAGTGAGGGGTGTGTAGTATATCAGAGTGTTACAGTGAGGGGTATGGGATATATCAGAGTGTGACAGTGAGGGGTGTGGGATATATCAGAGTGTTACAGTGAGGGGTGTGGGATATATCAGACTGTTACAGTGAGGGGTGTGGGATATATCAGAGTGTAACAGTGAGGGGTGTGGGATATATCAGAGTGTTACAGAGAGGAGAGTGGGATATATCAGAGTGTTACAGTGAGGGGTGTGGGATATATCAGAGTGTTACAGAGAGGAGAGTGGGATATATCAGAGTGTTACAGTGAGGGGTGTGGGGTATATCAGAGTATTACAGTGAGGGGTGTGGGATATACCACAGTGTTACAGTGGGGGGTGTGGGGTATATCAGAGTGTTAAGTGAGGGGTGTGGGGTATATCAGAGTGTTACCGTGAGGGGTGCGGAATATATCAGAGTGTTACAGTGAGGGGTGTGGGATATATCAGAGTGTTACAGTGAGGGGTGTGGGATATATCAGACTGTTACAGTGAGGGGTGTGGGATATATCAGAGTGTTACAGTGAGGGGTGTGGGATATATCAGAGTGTTACAGTGAGGGTTGTGGGATATATCAGAGTGTTACAGTGAGGGGTGTGGGGTATATCAGAGTATTACAGTGAGGGGTGTGGGATATACCACAGTGTTACAGTGGGGGGTGTGGGGTATATCAGAGTGTTAAGTGAGGGGTGTGGGGTATATCAGAGTGTTACCGTGAGGGGTGCGGAATATATCAGAGTGTTACAGTGAGGGGTGTGGGATATATCAGATTGTTACAGTGAGGGGTGTGGGATATAACAGAGTGTTACAGTGAGGGGTGTGGGATATATCAGAGTGTTACAGTGAGGGCTGTGGGGTATATCAGAGTGTTACAGTGAGGGGTGTTGGATATATCAGAGTGTTACAGTGAGGGGTGTGGGATATATCAGAGTGTTACAGTGAGGGGTGTGGGTTATATCAGAGTGTTACAGTGAGGGGTGTGGGATATATCAGAGTGTTACAATGAGGGTGTGGGATATATCAGTGTGTTACAGTGAGGGGTGTGGGGTATATCAGAGTGTTACAGTGAGGGGTGTGGGATATATCAGAGTGTTACAGTGAGTGGTGTGGGATATATCAGAGTGTTACAGTGAGGGGTGTGGGGTATATCAGAGTGTTACAGTGAGGGGTGTGGTATATATCAGAGTGTTACAGTGAGGTATGTGGGGTATATCAGAGTGTTAGAGTGAGAGGTGTGGGGTATATCATAGTGTTACAGTGAGGGGTGTGGGATATATCAGAGTGTTACAGTGAGGGGTGTGGGATATATCAGAGTGTTACAGTGAGTGGTGTGGGATATGTCAGAGTGTTACAGTGAGGGGTGTGGGATATATCTGAGTGTTGCAGTGAGGGTTGTGGGATATATCAGAGTGTTACATTGAGGGGTGTGGGATATATCAGAGTGTTACAGTGAGGGGTGTGGGATATATCCGAGTGTTACCATGAGGGGTGTGGGATATATCAGATTGTTACAGTGAAGTGTGTGGGATATATCAGAGTGTTACAGTGAGGGGTGTGGGATATAACAGAGAGTTACATTGAAGGGTGTGGGGTATATCAGGGTGTTACAGTGAGGGGTGTGGGATATATCAGTGTGTTAGAGTGAGGGGTTTGGGATATATCAGAGTGTTACAGTGAGGGGTGTGGGATATATAAGAGTGTTACAGTGAAGGGTGTGGGATATATCAGTGTTACAGTGAGTTGTGTGGCATATATCAGCGTGTTAAAGTGAGGGAGTGTGGGACATATCAGACTGTAACGGTGAGGGGTGTTGGATATATCAGTGTGTTAGAGTGAGGGGTGTGGGGTATATCAGAGTGTTACAGTGAGGGGTGTGGGTATATCAGAGTGTTACAGTTAGGCGTGTGGGATATATCAGAGTGTTACAGTGAGGGGTGTGGGATACATCAGATGTGTTACAGTTAGGGTTGTGGGATATATCAGAGTGTTAGAGTGAGGGATGCAGGATATATCAGAGTGTTACATTGAAAGGTTTTGGATATATCAGAGTGTTAAAGTGAGGGGTGTGGGATATATCAGTCTTACAGTGAGGTGTTTGGGTTATATCAGAGTGTTATAGTGAGGGGTATGGGATATATCAGAATCTCACAGTGAGGGACATGGGATATATCAGAGTGTTTCTGTTAGGGGTGTGGGATATATCAGAGTGTTACAGTGAGGGGAGTGGGATATATCAGAGTGTTACAGTGAGGGGTTTGGGATATATCAGAGTGTTACAGTGAAGGGTGTGGGGTATATCAGATTTTTACTGTGAGGGGTGTGGGATATATCAGAGAGTTACATTGAAGGGTGTGGGTTATATCAGAGTGTTACAGTGAGGGTTGTGGGATAGATCAGAGTGTTACATTGAGGGGTGTGGGATATATCAGAGTGTTACAGTGAGGGGTGTGGGATATATCCGAGTGTTACCATGAGGGGTGTGGGATACATCAGAGTGTTACAGTGAGGGGTGTGGGATATAACAGAGAGTTACATTGAAGGGCGTGGGGTATATCAGGGTGTTACAGTGAGGGGTGTGGGATATATCAGTGTGTTAGAGTGAGGGGTGTGGGATATATCAGAGTGTTACAGTGAGGGGTGTGGGATATATAAGAGTGTTACAGTGAAGGGTGTGGGATATATCAGTGTTACAGTGAGTTGTGTGGCATATATCAGCGTGTTAAAATGAGGGAGTGTGGGACATATCAGACTGTAACGGTGAGGGGTGTTGGATATATCAGTGTGTTAGAGTGAGGGGTGTGGGGTATATCAGAGTGTTACAGTGAGGGGTGTGGGTATATCAGAGTGTTACAGTTAGGCGTGTGGGATATATCAGAGTGTTACAGTGAGGGGTGTGGGATATATCAGATGTGTTACAGTTAGGGTTGTGGGATATATCAGAGTGTTAGAGTGAGGGATGCAGGATATATCAGAGTGTTACATTGAAAGGTTTTGGATATATCAGAGTGTTAAAGTGAGGGGTGTGGGATATATCAGTCTTACAGTGAGGTGTTTGGGTTATATCAGAGTGTTATAGTGAGGGGTATGGGATATATCAGAATGTCACAGTGAGGGACATGGGATATATCAGAGTGTTACTGTTAGGGGTGTGGGATATATCAGAGTGTTACAGTGAGGGGAGTGGGATATATCAGAGTGTTACAGTGAGGGGTTTGGGATATATCAGAGTGTTACAGTGAAGGGTGTGGGGTATATCAGATTTTTACTGTGAGGGGTGTGGGATATATCAGAGAGTTACATTGAAGGGTGTGGGTTATATCAGAGTGTTACAGTGAGGGTTGTGGGATAGATCAGAGTGTTACTTTGAGGGGTGTGAGATATATCAGAGTGTTACAGTGAGGGTTGTGGGATAGATCAGAGTGTTACACTGAGGTGTGTGGGATATATCAGTGTGTTAGCGTGAGGGGTGTGGGATATATCAGAGTGTTACAGTGAGGGGTGTGGGATATATCAGAGTGTTACAGTGAGGTGTGTGGGATATACCAGAGTGTTACAGTGAGGGGTGTGGGATATATCAGTGTGTTACAGTGAGGGGTGTGGGACATATCAGAGTGTTACAGTGAGGGGTGTCGGATATATCAGAGTGTTACAGTGAGAGGTGAGGGATATATCAGAGTGTTACAGTGAGGGGTGTGGGATATATCAGAGTGTTACAGTGAGGAGTGTGGGATATATCAGTGTGTTACAGTGAGGGATGTGGGGTATTTCAGAGTGTTACAGTGAGGGGTGTCGGATATATCAGAGTGTTACAGTGATGTGTGTGGGATATATCAGAGTGCTACAGTGAGGGATCTGGGATATATCAGAGTGTTACAGTGAGGGATGAGGGATATATCAGACTTTTAGAGTGAGGGGTGTAGGATATATCAGAGTGTTACAGTGAGAGATGTGGGTTATCT
Source organism: Isurus oxyrinchus (assembly GCA_026770705.1). Lineage (NCBI taxonomy): Eukaryota > Metazoa > Chordata > Chondrichthyes > Lamniformes > Lamnidae > Isurus > Isurus oxyrinchus. The sequence continues at coordinate 31,460 of JANJGN010002499.1, forward strand.
CAGAGAGTTACAGTGATGTGTGTGGGATATATCAGAGTGTTACAGTGAGGGATGTGGGATATATCAGAGTGTTACACTGAGGGGTGTGGGATATATCAGGGTGTTAGAGTGAAGGATGTGGGATATATCAGAGTGTTACAGTGAGGGGTGTGGGATATATCAGAGTGTTACAGTGAGGGATGTGGGATATATCAGAGTGTTACAGTGAGGGGTGTGGGATATATCAGAGTGTTACAGTGAGAGGTGTGGTATATATCAGTGTTACAGTGATGTGTGTGGGATATATCAGAGTGTTACAGTGAGGGATGTGGGATATATTACAGTGTTACAGTGAGGGTTGTGGGATATATCAGAGTGTTACAGTGAGGGGTGTGGGATATATCCGAGTGTTACTGTGAGGGATGTCGAAGATATCAGAGTGTTACAGTGGGGGGTGTGGGATATATCAGAGTGTTACAGTGAGGAGTGTGGGCTATTTCAGAGTGTTACAGTGATGGGTGTGGGATATATCAGAGTGTTACAGTGAGGAGTGTCGGTTATATCAGAGTGTTACAATGATGTGTGTGTGATATATCAGAGTGTTACAGTGAGGGATCTGGGATATATCAGAGTGTTACAGTGAGGGGTGTGGGATATATCAGAGTGTTACAGTGAGGGGTGTGGGGTATATCAGAGTATTACAGTGAGGGGTGTGGGATATACCACAGTGTTACAGTGGGGGGTGTGGGGTATATCAGAGTGTTAAGTGAGGGGTGTGGGGTATATCAGAGTGTTACCGTGAGGGGTGCGGAATATATCAGAGTGTTACAGTGAGGGGTGTGGGATATATCAGATTGTTACAGTGAGGGGTGTGGGATATAACAGAGTGTTACAGTGAGGGGTGTGGGATATATCAGAGTGTTACAGTGAGGGGTGTGGGTTATATCAGAGTGTTACAGTGAGGGGTGTGGGATATATCAGAGTGTTACAATGAGGGTGTGGGATATATCAGTGTGTTACAGTGAGGGGTGTGGGGTATATCAGAGTGTTACAGTGAAGGGTGTGGGATATATCAGAGTGTTACAGTGAGTGGTGTGGGATATATCAGAGTGTAACAGTGAGGGGTGTGGGGTATATCAGAGTGTTACAGTGAGGTATGTGGGGTATATCAGAGTGTTAGAGTGAGGGGTGTGGGGTATATCATAGTGTTACAGTGAGGGGTGTGGGATATATCAGAGTGTTACAGTGAGGGGTGTGGGATATATCAGAGTGTTACAGTGAGTGGTGTGGGATATGTCAGAGTGTTACAGTGAGGGGTGTGGGATATATCTGAGTGTTGCAGTGAGGGTTGTGGGATATATCAGAGTGTTACATTGAGGGGTGTGGGATATATCAGAGTGTTACTGTGAGGGGTGTGGGATATATCCGAGTGTTACCATGAGGGGTGTGGGATATATCAGATTGTTACAGTGAAGTGTGTGCGATATATCAGAGTGTTACAGTGAGGGGTGTGGGATATAACAGAGAGTTACATTCAAGGGTGTGGGGTATATCAGGGTGTTACAGTGAGGGGTGTGGGATATATCAGTGTGTTAGAGTGAGGGGTGTGGGATATATCAGAGTGTTTCAGTGAGGAGTGTCGGTTATATCAGAGTGTTACAGTGATGTGTGTGGGATATATCAGAGTGTTACAGTGAGGGATCTGGGATATATCAGAGTGTTACAGTGAGGGGTGTGGGATATAACAGAGTGTTACAGTGAGGGGTGTGGGATATATCAGAGTGTTACAGTGAGGGGTGTGGGTTATATCAGAGTGTTAAAGTGAGGGGTGTGGGATATATCAGAGTGTTACAATGAGGGTGTGGGATATATCAGTGTGTTACAGTGAGGGGTGTGGGGTATATCAGAGTGTTACAGTGAGGGGTGTGGGATATATCAGAGTGTTACAGTGAGTGGTGTGGGATATATCAGAGTGTAACAGTGAGGGGTGTGGGGTATATCAGAGTGTTACAGTGAGGTATGTGGGGTATATCAGAGTGTTAGAGTGAGGGGTGTGGGGTATATCATAGTGTTACAGTGAGAGATGTGGGTTATCTCAGAGTGTTACAGTGATGTGTGTGGGATATATCAGAGTGTTACAGTGAGGGATGTGGGATATATCAGAGTGTTACACTGAGGGGTGTGGGATATATCAGGGTGTTAGAGTGAAGGATGTGGGATATATCAGAGTGTTACAGTGAGGGGTGTGGGATATATCAGAGTGTTACAGTGAGGGATGTGGGATATATCAGACTGTTACAGTGAGGGGTGTGGGATATATCAGAGTGTTACAGTGAGAGGTGTGGTATATATCAGTGTTACAGTGATGTGTGTGGGATATATCAGAGTGTTACAGTGAGGGATGTGGGATATATCAGAGTGTTACAGTGAGGGTTGTGGGATATATCAGAGTGTTACAGTGAGGGGTGTGGGATATATCCGAGTGTTACTGTGAGGGATGTCGAAGATATCAGAGTGTTACAGTGGGGGGTGTGGGATATATCAGAGTGTTACAGTGAGGACTGTGGGCTATTTCAGAGTGTTACAGTGATGTGTGTGGGATATATCAGAGTGTTACAGTGAGGGATCTGGGATATATCTGAGTGTTACAGTGAGGGGTGTGGGATATAGCAGAGTATTACAGAGAGGAGAGTGGGATATATCAGAATGTTACAGTGAGGGGGGCGGGATATATCAGAGTGTTACAGTGAGGGGTGTGGGGTATATCAGAGTATTACAGTGAGGGGTGTGGGATATACCACAGTGTTACAGTGGGGGGTGTGGGGTATATCAGAGTGTTAAGTGAGGGGTGTGGGGTATATCAGAGTGTTACCGTGAGGGGTGCGGAATATATCAGAGTGTTACAGTGAGGGGTGTGGGATATATCAGATTGTTACAGTGAGGGGTGTGGGATATAACAGAGTGTTACAGTGAGGGATGTGGGATATATCAGAGTGTTACACTGAGGGGTGTGGGATATATCAGGGTGTTAGAGTGAAGGATGTGGGATATATCAGAGTGTTACAGTGAGGGGTGTGGGATATATCAGAGTGTTACAGTGAGGGATGTGGGATATATCAGACTGTTACAGTGAGGGGTGTGGGATATATCAGAGTGTTACAGTGAGAGGTGTGGTATATATCAGTGTTACAGTGATGTGTGTGGGATATATCAGAGTGTTACAGTGAGGGATGTGGGATATATCAGAGTGTTACAGTGAGGGTTGTGGGATATATCAGAGTGTTACAGTGAGGGGTGTGGGATATATCCGAGTGTTACTGTGAGGGATGTCGAAGATATCAGAGTGTTACAGTGGGGGGTGTGGGATATATCAGAGTGTTACAGTGAGGACTGTGGGCTATTTCAGAGTGTTACAGTGATGTGTGTGGGATATATCAGAGTGTTACAGTGAGGGATCTGGGATATATCTGAGTGTTACAGTGAGGGGTGTGGGATATAGCAGAGTATTACAGAGAGGAGAGTGGGATATATCAGAATGTTACAGTGAGGGGGGCGGGATATATCAGAGTGTTACAGTGAGGGGTGTGGGGTATATCAGAGTATTACAGTGAGGGGTGTGGGATATACCACAGTGTTACAGTGGGGGGTGTGGGGTATATCAGAATGTTAAGTGAGGGGTGTGGGGTATATCAGAGTGTTACCGTGAGGGGTGCGGAATATATCAGAGTGTTACAGTGAGGGGTGTGGGATATATCAGATTGTTACAGTGAGGGGTGTGGGATATAACAGAGTGTTACAGTGAGGTGTGTGGGATATATCAGAGTGTTACAGTGAGGGGTGTGGGTTATATCAGAGTGTTACAGTGAGGGGTGTGGGATATATCAGAGTGTTACAATGAGGGTGTGGGATATATCAGTGTGTTACAGTGAGGGGTGTGGGGTATATCAGAGTGTTACAGTGAGGGGTGTGGGATATATCAGAGTGTTACAGTGAGTGGTGTGGGATATATCAGAGTGTAACAGTGAGGGGTGTGGGGTATATCAGAGTGTTACAGTGAGGTATGTGGGGTATATCAGAGTGTTAGAGTGAGGGGTGTGGGGTATATCATAGTGTTACAGTGAGGGGTGTGGGATATATCAGAGTGTTACAGTGAGGGGTGTGGGATATATCAGAGTGTTACAGTGAGTGGTGTGGGATATGTCAGAGTGTTACAGTGAGGGGTGTGGGATATATCTGAGTGTTGCAGTGAGGGTTGTGGGATATATCAGAGTGTTACATTGAGGGGTGTGGGATATATCAGAGTGTTACAGTGAGGGGTGTGGGATATATCCGAGTGTTACCATGAGGGGTGTGGGATATATCAGATTGTTACAGTGAAGTGTGTGGGATATATCAGAGTGTTACAGTGAGGGGTGTGGGATATAACAGAGAGTTACATTCAAAGGTGTGGGGTATATCAGGGTGTTAAAGTGAGGGGTGTGGGATATATCAGTGTGTTAGAGTGAGGGGTGTGGGATATATCAGAGTGTTACAGTGAGGAGTGTCGGTTATATCAGAGTGTTACAGTGATGTGTGTGGGATATATCAGAGTGTTACAGTGAGGGATCTGGGATATATCAGAGTGTTACAGTGAGGGGTGTGGGATATATCAGAGTGTTACAGAGAGGAGAGTGGGATATATCAGAGTGTTACAGTGAGGGGGGCGGGATATATCAGAGTGTTACAGTGAGGGGTGTGGGGTATATCAGAGTATTACAGTGAGGGGTGTGGGATATACCACAGTGTTACAGTGGGGGGTGTGGGGTATATCAGAGTGTTAAGTGAGGGGTGTGGGGTATATCAGAGTGTTACCGTGAGGGGTGCGGAATATATCAGAGTGTTACAGTGAGGGGTGTGGGATATATCAGATTGTTACAGTGAGGGGTGTGGGTTATAACAGAGTGTTACAGTGAGGGGTGTGGGATATATCAGAGTGTTACAGTGAGGGGTGTGGGATATATCAGAGTGCTACAGTGAGGGGTGTGAGTTATATCAGAGTGTTACAGTGAGTGGTGTGGGATATATCAGAGTGTAACAGTGAGGGGTGTGGGGTATATCAGAGTGTTACAGTGAGGTATGTGGGGTATATCAGAGTGTTACCGTGAGGGGTGCGGAATATATCAGAGTGTTACAGTGAGGGGTGTGGGATATATCAGATTGTTACAGTGAGGGGTGTGGGATATATCAGAGTGTTACAATGAGGGTGTGGGATATATCAGTGTGTTACAGTGAGGGGTGTGGGGTATATCAGAGTGTTACAGTGAGGGGTGTGGGTTATATCAGAGTGTTACAGTGAGGGGTGTGGGATATATCAGAGTGTTACAATGAGGGTGTGGGATATATCAGTGTGTTACAGTGAGGGGTGTGGGGTATATCAGAGTGTTACAGTGAGGGGTGTGGGATATATCAGAGTGTTACAGTGAGTGGTGTGGGATATATCAGAGTGTTACAGTGAGGGGTGTGGGGTATATCAGAGTGTTACAGTGAGGGGTGTGGTATATATCAGAGTGTTACAGTGAGGTATGTGGGGTATATCAGAGTGTTAGAGTGAGAGGTGTGGGGTATATCATAGTGTTACAGTGAGGGGTGTGGGATATATCAGAGTGTTACAGTGAGGGGTGTGGGATATATCAGAGTGTTACAGTGAGTGGTGTGGGATATGTCAGAGTGTTACAGTGAGGGGTGTGGGATATATCTGAGTGTTGCAGTGAGGGTTGTGGGATATATCAGAGTGTTACATTGAGGGGTGTGGGATATATCAGAGTGTTACAGTGAGGGGTGTGGGATATATCCGAGTGTTACCATGAGGGGTGTGGGATATATCAGATTGTTACAGTGAAGTGTGTGGGATATATCAGAGTGTTACAGTGAGGGGTGTGGGATATAACAGAGAGTTACATTGAAGGGTGTGGGGTATATCAGGGTGTTACAGTGAGGGGTGTGGGATATATCAGTGTGTTAGAGTGAGGGGTTTGGGATATATCAGAGTGTTACAGTGAGGGGTGTGGGATATATAAGAGTGTTACAGTGAAGGGTGTGGGATATATCAGTGTTACAGTGAGTTGTGTGGCATATATCAGCGTGTTAAAGTGAGGGAGTGTGGGACATATCAGACTGTAACGGTGAGGGGTGTTGGATATATCAGTGTGTTAGAGTGAGGGGTGTGGGGTATATCAGAGTGTTACAGTGAGGGGTGTGGGTATATCAGAGTGTTACAGTTAGGCGTGTGGGATATATCAGAGTGTTACAGTGAGGGGTGTGGGATACATCAGATGTGTTACAGTTAGGGTTGTGGGATATATCAGAGTGTTAGAGTGAGGGATGCAGGATATATCAGAGTGTTACATTGAAAGGTTTTGGATATATCAGAGTGTTAAAGTGAGGGGTGTGGGATATATCAGTCTTACAGTGAGGTGTTTGGGTTATATCAGAGTGTTATAGTGAGGGGTATGGGATATATCAGAATCTCACAGTGAGGGACATGGGATATATCAGAGTGTTTCTGTTAGGGGTGTGGGATATATCAGAGTGTTACAGTGAGGGGAGTGGGATATATCAGAGTGTTACAGTGAGGGGTTTGGGATATATCAGAGTGTTACAGTGAAGGGTGTGGGGTATATCAGATTTTTACTGTGAGGGGTGTGGGATATATCAGAGAGTTACATTGAAGGGTGTGGGTTATATCAGAGTGTTACAGTGAGGGTTGTGGGATAGATCAGAGTGTTACATTGAGGGGTGTGGGATATATCAGAGTGTTACAGTGAGGGGTGTGGGATATATCCGAGTGTTACCATGAGGGGTGTGGGATACATCAGAGTGTTACAGTGAGGGGTGTGGGATATAACAGAGAGTTACATTGAAGGGCGTGGGGTATATCAGGGTGTTACAGTGAGGGGTGTGGGATATATCAGTGTGTTAGAGTGAGGGGTGTGGGATATATCAGAGTGTTACAGTGAGGGGTGTGGGATATATAAGAGTGTTACAGTGAAGGGTGTGGGATATATCAGTGTTACAGTGAGTTGTGTGGCATATATCAGCGTGTTAAAATGAGGGAGTGTGGGACATATCAGACTGTAACGGTGAGGGGTGTTGGATATATCAGTGTGTTAGAGTGAGGGGTGTGGGGTATATCAGAGTGTTACAGTGAGGGGTGTGGGTATATCAGAGTGTTACAGTTAGGCGTGTGGGATATATCAGAGTGTTACAGTGAGGGGTGTGGGATATATCAGATGTGTTACAGTTAGGGTTGTGGGATATATCAGAGTGTTAGAGTGAGGGATGTGGGATATATCAGAGTGTTACATTGAAAGGTTTTGGATATATCAGAGTGTTAAAGTGAGGGGTGTGGGATATATCAGTCTTACAGTGAGGTGTTTGGGTTATATCAGAGTGTTATAGTGAGGGGTATGGGATATATCAGAATGTCACAGTGAGGGACATGGGATATATCAGAGTGTTACTGTTAGGGGTGTGGGATATATCAGAGTGTTACAGTGAGGGGAGTGGGATATATCAGAGTGTTACAGTGAGGGGTTTGGGATATATCAGAGTGTTACAGTGAAGGGTGTGGGGTATATCAGATTTTTACTGTGAGGGGTGTGGGATATATCAGAGAGTTACATTGAAGGGTGTGGGTTATATCAGAGTGTTACAGTGAGGGTTGTGGGATAGATCAGAGTGTTACTTTGAGGGGTGTGAGATATATCAGAGTGTTACAGTGAGGGTTGTGGGATAGATCAGAGTGTTACACTGAGGGGTGTGGGATATATCAGTGTGTTAGCGTGAGGGGTGTGGGATATATCAGAGTGTTACAGTGAGGGGTGTGGGATATATCAGAGTGTTACAGTGAGGTGTGTGGGATATACCAGAGTGTTACAGTGAGGGGTGTGGGATATATCAGTGTGTTACAGTGAGGGGTGTGGGACATATCAGAGTGTTACAGTGAGGGGTGTCGGATATATCAGAGTGTTACAGTGAGAGGTGAGGGATATATCAGAGTGTTACAGTGAGGGGTGTGGGATATATCAGAGTGTTACAGTGAGGAGTGTGGGATATATCAGTGTGTTACAGTGAGGGATGTGGGGTATTTCAGAGTGTTACAGTGAGGGGTGTCGGATATATCAGAGTGTTACAGTGATGTGTGTGGGATATATCAGAGTGCTACAGTGAGGGATCTGGGATATATCAGAGTGTTACAGTGAGGGATGAGGGATATATCAGACTTTTAGAGTGAGGGGTGTAGGATATATCAGAGTGTTACAGTGAGAGATGTGGGTTATCTCAGAGAGTTACAGTGATGTGTGTGGGATATATCAGAGTGTTACAGTGAGGGATGTGGGATATATCAGAGTGTTACACTGAGGGGTGTGGGATATATCAGGGTGTTAGAGTGAAGGATGTGGGATATATCAGAGTGTTACAGTGAGGGGTGTGGGATATATCAGAGTGTTACAGTGAGGGGTGTGGGATATATCCGAGTGTTACTGTGAGGGATGTCGAAGATATCAGAGTGTTACAGTGGGGGGTGTGGGATATATCAGAGTGTTACAGTGAGGAGTGTGGGCTATTTCAGAGTGTTACAGTGATGGGTGTGGGATATATCAGAGTGTTACAGTGAGGAGTGTCGGTTATATCAGAGTGTTACAATGATGTGTGTGTGATATATCAGAGTGTTACAGTGAGGGATCTGGGATATATCAGAGTGTTACAGTGAGGGGTGTGGGATATATCAGAGTGTTACAGTGAGGGGTGTGGGGTATATCAGAGTATTACAGTGAGGGGTGTGGGATATACCACAGTGTTACAGTGGGGGGTGTGGGGTATATCAGAGTGTTAAGTGAGGGGTGTGGGGTATATCAGAGTGTTACCGTGAGGGGTGCGGAATATATCAGAGTGTTACAGTGAGGGGTGTGGGATATATCAGATTGTTACAGTGAGGGGTGTGGGATATAACAGAGTGTTACAGTGAGGGGTGTGGGATATATCAGAGTGTTACAGTGAGGGGTGTGGGTTATATCAGAGTGTTACAGTGAGGGGTGTGGGATATATCAGAGTGTTACAATGAGGGTGTGGGATATATCAGTGTGTTACAGTGAGGGGTGTGGGGTATATCAGAGTGTTACAGTGAAGGGTGTGGGATATATCAGAGTGTTACAGTGAGTGGTGTGGGATATATCAGAGTGTAACAGTGAGGGGTGTGGGGTATATCAGAGTGTTACAGTGAGGTATGTGGGGTATATCAGAGTGTTAGAGTGAGGGGTGTGGGGTATATCATAGTGTTACAGTGAGGGGTGTGGGATATATCAGAGTGTTACAGTGAGGGGTGTGGGATATATCAGAGTGTTACAGTGAGTGGTGTGGGATATGTCAGAGTGTTACAGTGAGGGGTGTGGGATATATCTGAGTGTTGCAGTGAGGGTTGTGGGATATATCAGAGTGTTACATTGAGGGGTGTGGGATATATCAGAGTGTTACAGTGAGGGGTGTGGGATATATCCGAGTGTTACCATGAGGGGTGTGGGATATATCAGATTGTTACAGTGAAGTGTGTGCGATATATCAGAGTGTTACAGTGAGGGGTGTGGGATATAACAGAGAGTTACATTCAAGGGTGTGGGGTATATCAGGGTGTTACAGTGAGGGGTGTGGGATATATCAGTGTGTTAGAGTGAGGGGTGTGGGATATATCAGAGTGTTTCAGTGAGGAGTGTCGGTTATATCAGAGTGTTACAGTGATGTGTGTGGGATATATCAGAGTGTTACAGTGAGGGATCTGGGATATATCAGAGTGTTACAGTGAGGGGTGTGGGATATAACAGAGTGTTACAGTGAGGGGTGTGGGATATATCAGAGTGTTACAGTGAGGGGTGTGGGTTATATCAGAGTGTTAAAGTGAGGGGTGTGGGATATATCAGAGTGTTACAATGAGGGTGTGGGATATATCAGTGTGTTACAGTGAGGGGTGTGGGGTATATCAGAGTGTTACAGTGAGGGGTGTGGGATATATCAGAGTGTTACAGTGAGTGGTGTGGGATATATCAGAGTGTAACAGTGAGGGGTGTGGGGTATATCAGAGTGTTACAGTGAGGTATGTGGGGTATATCAGAGTGTTAGAGTGAGGGGTGTGGGGTATATCATAGTGTTACAGTGAGAGATGTGGGTTATCTCAGAGTGTTACAGTGATGTGTGTGGGATATATCAGAGTGTTACAGTGAGGGATGTGGGATATATCAGAGTGTTACACTGAGGGGTGTGGGATATATCAGGGTGTTAGAGTGAAGGATGTGGGATATATCAGAGTGTTACAGTGAGGGGTGTGGGATATATCAGAGTGTTACAGTGAGGGATGTGGGATATATCAGACTGTTACAGTGAGGGGTGTGGGATATATCAGAGTGTTACAGTGAGAGGTGTGGTATATATCAGTGTTACAGTGATGTGTGTGGGATATATCAGAGTGTTACAGTGAGGGATGTGGGATATATCAGAGTGTTACAGTGAGGGTTGTGGGATATATCAGAGTGTTACAGTGAGGGGTGTGGGATATATCCGAGTGTTACTGTGAGGGATGTCGAAGATATCAGAGTGTTACAGTGGGGGGTGTGGGATATATCAGAGTGTTACAGTGAGGACTGTGGGCTATTTCAGAGTGTTACAGTGATGTGTGTGGGATATATCAGAGTGTTACAGTGAGGGATCTGGGATATATCTGAGTGTTACAGTGAGGGGTGTGGGATATAGCAGAGTATTACAGAGAGGAGAGTGGGATATATCAGAATGTTACAGTGAGGGGGGCGGGATATATCAGAGTGTTACAGTGAGGGGTGTGGGGTATATCAGAGTATTACAGTGAGGGGTGTGGGATATACCACAGTGTTACAGTGGGGGGTGTGGGGTATATCAGAGTGTTAAGTGAGGGGTGTGGGGTATATCAGAGTGTTACCGTGAGGGGTGCGGAATATATCAGAGTGTTACAGTGAGGGGTGTGGGATATATCAGATTGTTACAGTGAGGGGTGTGGGATATAACAGAGTGTTACAGTGAGGTGTGTGGGATATATCAGAGTGTTACAGTGAGGGGTGTGGGTTATATCAGAGTGTTACAGTGAGGGGTGTGGGATATATCAGAGTGTTACAATGAGGGTGTGGGATATATCAGTGTGTTACAGTGAGGGGTGTGGGGTATATCAGAGTGTTACAGTGAGGGGTGTGGGATATATCAGAGTGTTACAGTGAGTGGTGTGGGATATATCAGAGTGTAACAGTGAGGGGTGTGGGGTATATCAGAGTGTTACAGTGAGGTATGTGGGGTATATCAGAGTGTTAGAGTGAGGGGTGTGGGGTATATCATAGTGTTACAGTGAGGGGTGTGGGATATATCAGAGTGTTACAGTGAGGGGTGTGGGATATATCAGAGTGTTACAGTGAGTGGTGTGGGATATGTCAGAGTGTTACAGTGAGGGGTGTGGGATATATCTGAGTGTTGCAGTGAGGGTTGTGGGATATATCAGAGTGTTACATTGAGGGGTGTGGGATATATCAGAGTGTTACAGTGAGGGGTGTGGGATATATCCGAGTGTTACCATGAGGGGTGTGGGATATATCAGATTGTTACAGTGAAGTGTGTGGGATATATCAGAGTGTTACAGTGAGGGGTGTGGGATATAACAGAGAGTTACATTCAAGGGTGTGGGGTATATCAGGGTGTTAAAGTGAGGGGTGTGGGATATATCAGTGTGTTAGAGTGAGGGGTGTGGGATATATCAGAGTGTTACAGTGAGGAGTGTCGGTTATATCAGAGTGTTACAGTGATGTGTGTGGGATATATCAGAGTGTTACAGTGAGGGATCTGGGATATATCAGAGTGTTACAGTGAGGGGTGTGGGATATATCAGAGTGTTACAGAGAGGAGAGTGGGATATATCAGAGTGTTACAGTGAGGGGGGCGGGATATATCAGAGTGTTACAGTGAGGGGTGTGGGGTATATCAGAGTATTACAGTGAGGGGTGTGGGATATACCACAGTGTTACAGTGGGGGGTGTGGGGTATATCAGAGTGTTAAGTGAGGGGTGTGGGGTATATCAGAGTGTTACCGTGAGGGGTGCGGAATATATCAGAGTGTTACAGTGAGGGGTGTGGGATATATCAGATTGTTACAGTGAGGGGTGTGGGTTATAACAGAGTGTTACAGTGAGGGGTGTGGGATATATCAGAGTGTTACAGTGAGGGGTGTGGGATATATCAGAGTGCTACAGTGAGGGGTGTGAGTTATATCAGAGTGTTACAGTGAGTGGTGTGGGATATATCAGAGTGTAACAGTGAGGGGTGTGGGGTATATCAGAGTGTTACAGTGAGGTATGTGGGGTATATCAGAGTGTTACCGTGAGGGGTGCGGAATATATCAGAGTGTTACAGTGAGGGGTGTGGGATATATCAGATTGTTACAGTGAGGGGTGTGGGATATATCAGAGTGTTACAATGAGGGTGTGGGATATATCAGTGTGTTACAGTGAGGGGTGTGGGGTATATCAGAGTGTTACAGTGAGGGGTGTGGGATATATCAGAGTGTTACAGTGAGTGGTGTGGGATATATCAGAGTGTAACAGTGAGGGGTGTGGGGTATATCAGAGTGTTACAGTGAGGGGTGTGGGATATATCAGAGTGTTACAGTGAGTGGTGTGGGATATATCAGAGTGTTACAGTGAGGGGTGTGGGATATATCAGAGTGTTACAGTGAGGGGTGTGGGATATATCCGAGTGTTACCATGAGGGGTGTGGGATATATCAGATTGTTACAGTGAAGTGTGTGGGATATATCAGAGTGTTACAGTGAGGGGTGTGGGATATAACAGAGAGTTACATTCAAGGGTGTGGGGTATATCAGGGTGTTAAAGTGAGGGGTGTGGGATATATCAGTGTGTTAGAGTGAGGGGTGTGGGATATATCAGAGTGTTACAGTGAGGAGTGTCGGTTATATCAGAGTGTTACAGTGATGTGTGTGGGATATATCAGAGTGTTACAGTGAGGGATCTGGGATATATCAGAGTGTTACAGTGAGGGGTGTGGGATATATCAGAGTGTTACAGAGAGGAGAGTGGGATATATCAGAGTGTTACAGTGAGGGGGGCGGGATATATCAGAGTGTTACAGTGAGGGGTGTGGGGTATATCAGAGTATTACAGTGAGGGGTGTGGGATATACCACAGTGTTACAGTGGGGGGTGTGGGGTATATCAGAGTGTTAAGTGAGGGGTGTGGGGTATATCAGAGTGTTACCGTGAGGGGTGCGGAATATATCAGAGTGTTACAGTGAGGGGTGTGGGATATATCAGATTGTTACAGTGAGGGGTGTGGGTTATAACAGAGTGTTACAGTGAGGGGTGTGGGATATATCAGAGTGTTACAGTGAGGGGTGTGGGATATATCAGAGTGCTACAGTGAGGGGTGTGAGTTATATCAGAGTGTTACAGTGAGTGGTGTGGGATATATCAGAGTGTAACAGTGAGGGGTGTGGGGTATATCAGAGTGTTACAGTGAGGTATGTGGGGTATATCAGAGTGTTACCGTGAGGGGTGCGGAATATATCAGAGTGTTACAGTGAGGGGTGTGGGATATATCAGATTGTTACAGTGAGGGGTGTGGGATATATCAGAGTGTTACAATGAGGGTGTGGGATATATCAGTGTGTTACAGTGAGGGGTGTGGGGTATATCAGAGTGTTACAGTGAGGGGTGTGGGATATATCAGAGTGTTACAGTGAGTGGTGTGGGATATATCAGAGTGTAACAGTGAGGGGTGTGGGGTATATCAGAGTGTTACAGTGAGGTATGTGGGGTATATCAGAGTGTTAGAGTGAGGGGTGTGGGGTATATCATAGTGTTACAGTGAGGGGTGTGGGATATATCAGAGTGTTACAGTGAGGGGTGTGGGATATATCAGAGTGTTACAGTGAGTGGTGTGGGATATGTCAGAGTGTTACAGTGAGGGGTGTGGGATATATCTGAGTGTTGCAGTGAGGGTTGTGGGATATATCAGAGTGTTACATTGAGGGGTGTGGGATATATCAGAGTGTTACAGTGAGGGGTGTGGGATATATCCGTGTGTTACCATGAGGGGTGTGGGATATATCAGATTGTTACAGTGAAGTGTGTGGGATATATCAGAGTGTTACTGTGAGGGGTATGGGATATAACAGAGAGTTACATTCAAGGGTGTGGGGTATATCAGGGTGTTACAGTGAGGGGTGTGGGATATATCAGTGTGTTAGAGTGAGGGGTGTGGGATATATCAGAGTGTTACAGTGAGGAGTGTCGGTTATATCAGAGTGTTACAGTGATGTGTGTGGGATATATCAGAGTGTTACAGTGAGGGATCTGGGATATATCAGAGTGTTACAGTGAGGGGTGTGGGATATATCAGAGTGTTACAGAGAGGAGAGTGGGATATATCAGAGTGTTACAGTGAGGGGGGCGGGATATATCAGAGTGTTACAGTGAGGGGTGTGGGGTATATCAGAGTATTACAGTGAGGGGTGTGGGATATACCACAGTGTTACAGTGGGGGGTGTGGGGTATATCAGAGTGTTAAGTGAGGGGTGTGGGGTATATCAGAGTGTTACCGTGAGGAGTGTCGGTTATATCAGAGTGTTACAGTGATGTGTGTGGGATATATCAGAGTATTACAGTGAGGGGTGTGGGATATACCACAGTGTTACAGTGGGGGGTGTGGGGTATATCAGAGTGTTAAGTGAGGGGTGTGGGATATATCAGAGTGTTACAGAGAGGGATCTGGGATATATCAGAGTGTTACAGTGAGGGGTGTGGGGTATATCAGAGTATTACAGTGAGGGGTGTGGGATATACCACATTGTTACAGTGGGGGGTGTGGGGTATATCAGAGTGTTAAGTGAGTGGTGTGGGGTATATCAGAGTGTTACCGTGAGGGGTGCGGAATATATCAGAGTGTTACAGTGAGGGGTGTGGGATATATCAGATTGTTACAGTGAGGGGTGTGGGATATAACAGAGTGTTACAGTGAGGGGTGTGGGATATATCAGAGTGTTACAGTGAGGGGTGTGGGATATATCAGAGTGTTACAGTGAGCGGTGTGGGTTATATCAGAATGTTACAGTGAGTGGTGTGGGATATATCAGAGTGTAACAGTGAGGGGTGTGGGGTATATCAGAGTGTTACAGTGAGGAATGTGGGGTATATCAGAGTGTTACCGTGAGGGGTGCGGAATATATCAGAGTGTTACAGTGAGGGGTGTGGGATATATCAGATTGTTACAGTGAGGGGTGTGGGATATATCAGAGTGTTACAATGAGGGTGTGGGATATATCAGTGTGTTACAGTGAGGGGTGTGGGGTATATCAGAGTGTTACAGTGAGGGGTGTGGGATATATCAGAGTGTTACAGTGAGTGGTGTGGGGTATATCAGAGTATTACAGTGAGGTATGTGGGGTATATCAGAGTGTTAGAGTGAGGGGTGTGGGGTATATCATAGTGTTACAGTGAGGGGTGTGGGATATATCAGAGTGTTACAGTGAGGGGTGTGGGATATATCAGAGTGTTACAGTGAGTGGTGTGGGATATGTCAGAGTGTTACAGTGAGGGGTGTGGGATATATCTGAGTGTTGCAGTGAGGGTTGTGGGATATATCAGAGTGTTACATTGAGTGGTGTGGGATATCTCAGAGTGTTACAGTGAGGGGTGTGGGATATATCAGATTGTTACAGTGAAGTGTGTGGGATATATCAGAGTGTTACAGTGAGGGGTGTGGGATATAACAGAGAGTTACATTCAAGGGTGTGGGGTATATCAGGGTGTTACAGTGAGGGGTGTGGGATATATCAGTGTGTTAGAGTGAGGGGTGTGGGATATATCAGAGTGTTACAGTGAGGGGTGTGGGATATATAAGAGTGTTACAGTGAAGGGTGTGGGATATATCAGTGTTACAGTGAGTTGTGTGGCATATATCAGCGTGTTAAAGTGAGGGAGTGTGGGACATATCAGACTGTAACGGTGAGGGGTGTTGGATATATCAGTGTGTTAGAGTGAGGGGTGTGGGGTATATCAGAGTGTTACAGTGAGGGGTGTGGGTATATCAGAGTGTTACAGTTAGGCCTGTGGGATATATCAGAGTGTTACAGTGAGGGGTGTGGCATATATCAGATGTGTTACAGTTAGGGTTGTGGGATATATCAGAGTGTTAGAGTGAGGGATGCAGGATATATCAGAGTGTTACATTGAAAGGTTTTGGATATATCAGAGTGTTAATGTGAGGGGTGTGGGATATATCAGTCTTACAGTGAGGTGTTTGGGTTATATCAGAGTGTTATAGTGAGGGGTATGGGATATATCAGAATGTCACAGTGAGGGACATGGGATATATCAGAGTGTTACTGTTAGGGGTGTGGGATATATCAGAGTGTTACAGTGAGGGGAGTGGGATATATCAGAGTGTTACAGTGAGGGGTTTGGGATATATCAGAGTGTTACAGTGAAGGGTGTGGGGTATATCAGATTTTTACTGTGAGGGGTGTGGGATATATCAGAGAGTTACATTGAAGGGTGTGGGTTATATCAGAGTGTTACAGTGAGGGTTGTGGGATAGATCAGAGTGTTACTTTGAGGGGTGTGGGATATATCAGAGTGTTACAGTGAGGGTTGTGGGATAGATCAGAGTGTTACACTGAGGGGTGTGGGATATATCAGTGTGTTAGCGTGAGGGGTGTGGGATATATCAGAGTGTTACAGTGAGGGGTGTGGGATATATCAGAGTGTTACAGTGAGGTGTGTGGGATATACCAGAGTGTTACAGTGAGGGGTGTGGGATATATCAGTGTGTTACAGTGAGGGGTGTGGGACATATCAGAGTGTTACAGTGAGGGGTGTCGGATATATCAGAGTGTTACAGTGAGAGGTGAGGGATATATCAGAGTGTTACAGTGAGGGGTGTGGGATATATCAGAGTGTTACAGTGAGGAGTGTGGGATATATCAGTGTGTTACAGTGAGGGGTGTGGAATATATCACTGTGTTACAGTAAGGGGTGTGTGGTATATCAGAGTGTTACAGTGAGGGGTTGTGAGATATATCAGAGTATTAGAGTGAGGGGTGTGGTATATATCAGACTGTTACAGTGATGTGTGTGGGATATATCAGAGTGTTACAGTGAGGGGTGTCGGATATATCAGAGTGTTACAGTGATGTGTGTGGGATATATCAGAGTGCTTACAGTGAGGGATCTGGGATATATCAGAGTGTTACAGTGAGGGATGAGGGATATATCAGACTTTTACAGTGAGGGGTGTAGGATATATCAGAGTGTTACAGTGAGAGATGTGGGTTATCTCAGAGTGTTACAGTGATGTGTGCGGGTTATATCAGAGTGTTACAGTGAGGGATGTGGGATATATCAGAGTGTTACACTGAGGGGTGTGGGATATATCAGGGTGTTAGAGTGAAGGATGTGGGATATATCAGAGTGTTACAGTGAGGGGTGTGGGATATATCAGAGTGTTACAGTGAGGGATGTGGGATATATCAGAGTGTTACAGTGAGGGGTGTGGGATATATCAGAGTGTTACAGTGAGAGGTGTGGTATATATCAGTGTTACAGTGATGTGTGTGGGATATATCAGAGTGTTACAGTGAGGGATGTGGGATATATCAGAGTGTTACAGTGAGGGTTGTGGGATATATCAGAGTGTTACAGTGAGGGGTGTGGGATATATCCGAGTGTTACTGTGAGGGATGTCGAAGATATCAGAGTGTTACAGTGGGGGGTGTGGGATATATCAGAGTGTTACAGTGAGGAGTGTGGGCTATTTCAGAGTGTTACTGTGATGGGTGTGGGATATATCAGAGTGTTACAGTGAGGAGTGTCGGTTATATCAGAGTGTTACAGTGATGTGTGTGGGATATATCAGAGTGTTACAGTGAGGGATCTGGGATATATCAGAGTGTTACAGTGAGGGATG
Source organism: Isurus oxyrinchus (assembly GCA_026770705.1). Classification (NCBI taxonomy): domain Eukaryota; kingdom Metazoa; phylum Chordata; class Chondrichthyes; order Lamniformes; family Lamnidae; genus Isurus; species Isurus oxyrinchus. The sequence goes on from JANJGN010002499.1 coordinate 49,459, forward strand.
TGGGATATATCAGAGTTTTACAGTGAGGGGTGTAGGATATATCAGAGTGTTACAGTGAGAGATGTTGGGTATCTCAGAGTGCTACAGTGATGTGTGTGGGATATATCATAGTGTTACAGTGATGGCTGTGGGATATATCAGAGTGTTACAGTGAGGGGTGTGGGATATATCAGAGTGTTACAGTGAGTGGTGTGGGATATATCAGAGTGTTACTGTGAGGGCTGTGGGGTATATCTGAGTGTTACAGTGAGGGGTGTGGGATATATCAGAGTGTTACAGTGAGGGGTGTGGGTTATATCAGAGTGTTACAGTGAGGGGTATGGGATATATCAGAGTGTTACTATGAGGGTGTGGGGTATATCAGTGTGTTACAGAGAGGGGTGTTTGGTATATCAGAGTGTTACAGTGAGGGGTGTGGGATATATCAGAGTGTTACAGTGAGGGGTGTGGGATATATCAGAGTGTTACAGTGAGGAGTGTGGGATATATAAGTGTGTTACAGTGAGGGGTGTGGAATATATCACTGTGTTACAGTAAGGGTTGTGGGGTATTTCAGAGTGTTACAGTGAGGGGTGTGAGATATATCAGAGTATTAGAGTGAGGGGTGTGGTATATTTCAGAGTGTTACAGTGATGTGTGTGGGATATATCAGAGTGTTACAGTGAGGGATGTGGGATATATCAGAGTGTTACAGTGAGGGGTGTGGGATATATCAGAGTGTTACAGTGATGTGTGTGGGATATATCGGAGTGTTACAGTGAGGGATCTGGGATATATCAGAGTGTTACAGTGAGGGATGTGGGATATATCAGAGTTTTACAGTGAGGGGTGTAGGATATATCAGAGTGTTACAGTGAGAGATGTGCGTTATCTCAGAGTGTTACAGTGATGTGTGTGGGATATATCAGAGTGTTACAGTGAGGGATGTGGGATATATCAGAGTGTTACAGTGAGTGGTGTGGAAGATATCAGAGTGTTACAGTGGCGGGTGTGGGCTATTTCTGAGTGTTACAGTGATGGGTGTGGGATATATCAGAGTGTTACAGTGAGGGGTGTCGGATATATCAGAGTGTTACAGTGATGTGTGTGGGATATATCGGAGTGTTACAGTGAGGTATCTGGGATATATCAGAGTGTTACAGTGAGGATGTGGGATATATCAGAGTTTTACAGTGAGGGGTGTAGGATATATCAGAGTGTTACAGTGAGGGGTGTGGGTTATCTCAGAGTGTTACAGTGATGTGTGTGGGATATATCAGAGTGTTACAGTGAGGAATGTGGGATATATCAGAGTGTTACAGTGAGGGATGAGGTATATATCAGAGTGTTACAGTGAGGGGTGTGGGATATATCAGTGTGTAAGAGTGAAGGATGTGGGATATATCAGAGTGTTACAGTGAGGGGTGTGGGATATATCAGAGTGTTACAGTGAGGGATGTGGGATATGTCAGAGTGTTACAGTGAGGGGTGTGGGATATATCAGAGTGTTACAGTGAGGGGTGTAGGATATATCAGAGTGTTACAGTGAGGGGTGTGGGATATATCAGTGTGTTAGATTGAAGGGTGAGGGATATATCAGAGTCTTACAGTGAGGGGTGTGGGGTATATCAGAGTGTTACAGTGAGGTGTGTGGGATATATAAGAATGTCACCGTGAGGGGCGTGGGATATATCAGTGTGTTAGATTGAAGGGTGAGGGATATATCAGAGTCTTACAGTGAGGGGTGTGGGATATATCAGAGTGTTACAGTGAGGGGTGTGGGATATATCAGAGTGTTCCAGTGAGGGGTGTGGTATATATCAGAGTGTTACAGTGAGGGGGGTGGGGTATAAAAGAGTGGTACAGTGAGCGGTGTGGGGAATATCAGAGTGTTACTGTTAGGGGTGTGGGATATATCAGAGTGTTACAGTAAGGGGAGTGGGATATATCAGAGTGTTACAGTGAGGGGTGTGGGATATATCAGAGTGTTACAGTGAGGGGTGTGGGATATATCAGAGTGTTACAGTGAGGAGTGTGGGATATATCAGAGTGTTACAGTGAAGGGTGTGGGGTATATCCGATTTTGACTGTGAGGGGTGTGGGATATATCAGAGTGTTACCGTGAGGTGTGTCGGATATATTAGAGTGTTACAGTGAGGGGTGGGATATTTCAGAGTGTTACAGTGAGAGGTGTGGGGTATATCAGAGAGTTACTTTGAAGGGTGTGGGTTATATCAGAGTGTTACAGTGAGGGGTATTGGATATATCAGAGTGTTACACTGAGGTGTGTGGGATATATCAGAGTGTTTCTGTGAGGGGTGTGGGATATATCAGCGTGTTACAATGAGGGGTGTGGGAGATATCAGAGTGTTACAATGAGGGGTGTGGGATATATCAGAGTGTTACAGTGAGGGGTGTGGGGTATATCAGAGTATTACAGTGAGGGGTGTGGTATATTTCAGTGTGCTACAGTGAGGGGTGTGGGGTATATCAGAGTGTTACAGTGAGGGGTGTGGGGTATATCAGAGTGTTACAGTGAGGGGTGTGGGATATATCAGAGTGTTACAGTGAGGGGTGTGGGATATATCAGAGTGTTACAGTGAGGGGTGTGGGGTATATCAGAGTGTTACAGTGAGGGGTGTGGGGTATATCAGAGTATTACAGTGAGGGGTGTGGGATATATCACAGTGTTACAGTGGGGGGTGTGGGGTATATCAGAGTGTTAAGTGAGGCTTGTGGGGTATATCAGAGTGTTACAGTGAGGGGAGTGGGATATATCAGAGTGTTACAGTGAGGGGTGCGGGATATATCAGAGTGTTACAGTGAGTTTTGTGGGATATATCAGATTGTTACAGTGAGGGGTGTGGGATATAACAGAGTGTTACAGTGAGGGGTGTGGGATATATCAGAGTGTTACTTTGAGGGCTGTGGGGTATATCAGAGTGTTACAGTGAGGGGTGTGGGATATATCAGAGTGTTACAGTGAGGGGTGTGGGATATATCAGAGTGTTACTTTGAGGGGTGTGGGTTATATCAGAGTGTTACAGTGAGGGGTGTGGGATATATCAGAGTGTTACAATGAGGGTGTGGGATATATCAGTGTGTTACAGTGAGGGGTGTGGGATATATCAGAGTGTTACAGTGAGAGGTGTGGGTTATATCAGAGTGTTACAGTGAGGGGTGTGGGATATATCAGAGTGTTACAATGAGGGTGTGGGATATATCAGTGTGTTGCAGTGAGGGGTGTGTGGTATATCAGAGTGTTACAATGAGGGGTGTGGGATATATCAGAGTGTTACAGTGAGTGGTGTGGGATATATCAGAGTGTAACAGTGAGGTGTGTGGGGTATATCAGAGTGTTAAAGTGAGGGGTGTGGTATATATCTGAGTGTTACAGTGAGGTATGTGGGGTATATCAGAGTGTTACAGTGAGGGGTGTGGGGGAAATCAGAGTGTGACAGTGAGGGGTGTGGGATATATAAGAGAGTTATAGTGAGGGGTGTGGGATATGTCAGAGTGTTACAGTGAGGTGTGTGGGGTATATCAGAGTGTTACAGTGAGGGGTGTGGGATATATCAGAGTGTTACATTGAGGGGTGTGCGATATATCAGAGTGTTACAGTTAGGGGTGTGGGATATATCTGAGTTTTACAGTGAGGGGTGCGGGATATATCAGAGTGTTACAGTGAGGGGTGTGGGATATATCAGAGTGTTACAGTGAGGGGTGTGGATTATATCAGAGTGTTAGAGTGAGGGGTATGGGGTATATCAGAGTGTTACAGTGAGGGGTATGGGATATATCAGAGTGTTACTGTGAGGGGTGTGCGATATATCAGAGTGTTACCATGAGGGGTGTGGGATATATCAGAGTGTTACACTGAGGGGTGTGGGATATATCAGTGTGTTAGCGTGAGGGCTGTGGGATATATCAGAGTGTTACAGTGAGGGGTGTGGGATATATCAGATTTGTTACAGTGAGTTGTGTTGGACATATCAGTGTGTTACAGTGAGGGGTGTGAGATATATCAGAGTATTAGAGTGAGGGGTGTGGTATATATCAGAGTGTGACAGTGATGTGTGTGGGATATATCAGAGTGTTACAGTGAGAGATGTGGGATATTTCAGAGTGTTACAGTGAGTGTTGTGGGATATATAAGAGTGTTACTGTGAGGGATGTGGAAGATATCAGAATGTTACAGTCAGGGTTGTGGGGTGTATCAGAGTGTTACAGTGAGGGGTGTTGTATATAACAGAGTGTTACAGTGAGGGGTGTGGGGTATATCAGAATGTTACAGTGAGGGGTGTGGGATATATCAGAGTGTTACAGTGAGGGGTGTGGGATATATCAGAGTGTTACAGTGAGGGGTGTGGGATATATCAGAGTGTTACATTGAGGGGTGTGGGATATATCAGAGTGTTACAGTGGCGGGTGTGGGCTATTTCAGAGTGTTACAGTGAGGGGTGTGGGGTCTATCATAGTGTTACAGTGATGGGTGTGGGATATATCAGAGTGTTACAGTGAGGGGTGTCGGATATATCATAGTGTTACAGTGATGTCTGTGGATATATCAGAGTGTTACAGTGAGGGATCTGGGATATATCAGAGTGTTACAGTGAGGGATGTGGGATATATCAGAGTGTTACAGTGAGGGGTGTAGGATATATCAGAGTGTTACAGTGAGAGATGTGGGGTATCTCAGAGTGTTACAGTGATGTGTGTGCGATATATCAGAGTGTTACAGTGAGGGATGTGGGATATATGAGAGTGTTACAGTGAGGGATGAGGGATATATCAGAGTGTTACAGTGAGGGGTGTGGGATATATCAGAGTGTTACAGTGAGGGGTGTGGGATATATCAGAGTGTTACAGTGAGGGGTGTGGGATATATCAGAGTGTTACAGTTTGGGGTGTGGGATATATCAGTGTGTTAGATTGAAGGGTGAGGGATATATCAGAGTCTTACAGTGAGGTGTGTGGGGTATATCAGAGTGTTACCGTGAGGTGTGTGGGATATATCAGAATGTCACCGTGAGGGGCGTGGGATATATCAGAGTGTTACAGTGAGGGGTGTGGTATATATCAGAGTGTTAGAGTGAGGGGGGTGGGGTATAAAAGAGTGGTACAGTGAGGGGTGTGGGGAATATCAGAGTGTTACTGTGAGGGGGGTTGGGTATATAGGATTGTTTCACTGAGGGTTGTGGGGTATTTCAGAGTGTTACAGTGAGGGGTGTGGGATATATCAGACTGTTACTGTTAGGGGTGTGGGATATATCAGAGTGTTACAGTAGGGGGTGCGAGATATATCAGAGTGTTACAGTGAAGGTTGTGGGGTATATCCGATTTTTACTGTAAGGGGTGTGGGATATATCAGAGTGTTACAGCGAGGTGTGTCGGATATATCAGAGTGTTAGAGTGAGGGGTGGGATATATCAGAGTGTTACAGTGAGAGGTGTGGGGTATATCAGAGAGTTACTTTGAAGGGTGTGGGTTATATCAGAGTGTTACAGTGAGGGGTGAGGGATAGATCAGATTTTTACTGTGAGGGGTGTGGGATATATCAGAGAGTTATATTGAAGGGTGTGGGTTATATCAGAGTGTTACATTGAGGGGTGTGGGATAGATCAGAGTGTTACAGTGAGGGGTGTGGGATAGATCAGAATGTTTCACTGAGGGGTGTGGGATATATCAGTGTGTTAGCGTGAGGGGTGTGGGATATAACTGACTGTAACGGTGAGGGGTGTGGGATACATCAGAGTGTTAAAGTGAGTTGTGTGGGATATATCAGAGTGTTACAGTGAGGGGTGTGGGGTATTTCAGAGTGTTACAGTGAGGGTTGTGGGATATATCAGAGTGTTACAGTGAGGGGTGTGGGATATATCAGAGTGTTACAGTGAGGGATGTGGGATATATCAGTGTGTTACATTGAGGGGTGTTGTATATCAGAGTGTTACAGTGAGGGGTGTGGGATATATCAGAATGTTACAGTGAGGGGTGTGGGATATATCAGAGTGTTACAGTGAGGGGAGTGTGTGATATATCAGAGTGTTACATTGAGGGGTGTGGTATATCAGAGTGTTACAGTGAGGGGTGTGGGGTATATCAGAGTGTTACATTGAGGGGTGTGGGATATATCAGAGTGTTACAGTGAGGGATGTGGGATATATCTGAGTGTTACAGTGAGGTGTGTGGGGTATATCAGAGTGCTACAGTGAGGGATGTGGGATATATCAGAATGTTACATTGAGGGGTGTGGGATATATCAGAGTGTTACAGTGAGGGGTGTGGGATATATCAGAGTGTTACAGTGAGGGGTGTGGGATATATCAGTGTGTTAGATTGAAGGGTGTGGGATATATCAGAGTCTTACAGTGAGGGGTGTGGGATATATCAGAGTGGTACAGTGAGGGGTGTGGGGAATATCAGAGTGTTACTGTGAGGGGTGTGGGGTATATAGGATTGTTTCACTGAGGGATGTGGGGTATTTCAGAGTGTTACAGTGAGGGGTGTGCGATATTTCAGAATGTTACTGTTAGGGGTGTGGGATATATCAGTGTGTTACAGTAAGGGGAGTGGGATATATCAGAGTGTTACTGTGAGGGGTGTGGGATATATCAGAGTGTTACAATGAGGAGTGTGGGATATATCAGTGTGTTAGATTGAAGGGTGTGGGATATATCAGAGTCTTACAGTGAGGGGTGTGGGGTATATCAGAGTGTTACAGTGAGGTGTGTGGGATATATCAGAATGTCACCGTGAGGGACGTGAGATATATCAGAGTGTTACAGTGAGGGGGGTGGGTTATAAAAGAGTGGTACAGTGAGGGGTGTGGGGAATATCAGAGTGTTACTGTGAGGGGTGTGGGGTATATAGGATTGTTTCACTGAGGGATGTGGGGTATTTCAGAGTGTTACAGTGAGGGGTGTGGGATATTTCAGAGTGTTACTGTTAGGGGTGTGGGATATATCAGTGTGTTACAGTAAGGGGAGTGGGATATATCAGAGTGTTACTGTGAGGGGTGTGGGATATATCAGAGTGTTACAGTGAGGTGTGTCGGATATATCCGAGTTTTACAGTGAGGGGTGGGATATATCAGAGTGTTACAGTGAGAGGTTTGGGGTATATCAGAGAGTTACTTTGAAGGGTGTGGGTTATATCAAAGTGTTACAGTGAGGGGTGAGGGATAGATCAGATTTTTACTGTGAGGGGTGTGAGATATAACAGAGAGTTACAATGAAGGGTGTGGGTTACATCAGAGTGTTACATTGAGCGGTGTGGGATATATCAGAGTGTTACAGTGAGGGGTGTAGGATATATCAGTGTGTTACAGTGAGGGGTGTGGGATATATCAGAATGTTTCACTGAGGGGTGTGGGATATATCAGTGTGTTAGCGTGAGGGGTGTGGGATATATCAGACTGTAACGGTCAGGGGTGTGGGATACATCAGATTGTTAAAGTGAGTTGTGTGGGATATATCAGAGTGTTACAGTGAGGGGTTTGGAATATATCACTGTGTTACATAAGGGGTGTGGGGTATTTCAGAGTGTTACAGTGAGGGGCGTGGGATATATCAGAGTGTTACAGCGAGGGGTGTGGGACATATCAGAGTGTTACAGTGAGGGGTGTGGGATATTTCAGAGTATCAGAGTGAGGGGTGTGAGATATATCAGAGTGTTACAGTGAGGGGTGTCGGATATATCAGAGTGTTACATTGAGGGTTGTGGGATATATTACAGTGTTACAGTGAGGGATGTGGGATATATCAGAGTGTTACAGTGAGGGGTGTGGGATATATCACAGTGTTACTGTGAGGGATGTGGTTCATATCAGAGTGTTACAGTGGGGGTGTGGGCTATTTCAGATGGTGAAAGTGAGGGCTGTGGGATATATCAGAGTGTTACAGTGAGGTGTGTGGGATATATCAGGGTGTTACAGTGAGGGGTGTGGGATATATCAGAGTGTTACAGTGAGGTGTGTGGGATATATCAGAGTGTTACAGTGAGGTGTGTGGGGTATATCAGAGTGTTACAGTGAGAGGTGTGGGATATATCAGAGTGTTACAGTGAGGGGTGTGGGATATATCAGAGTGTTACAGTGAGGGGTGTGGCCTATTTCAGAGAGTTATAGTGAGGGCTGTGGGGTATCTCAGAGTGTTACAGTGCGGTGTGTGGTATACCAGAGTGTTACAGTGAGTGGTGTGGGATATATCAGTGTGTTAGAGTGAAGGGTGTGGGATATATCAGAGTGTTACAGTGAGGGGTGTGGGATATATCAGAATGTCACAGTGAGGGGCGTGGGATATATCTCAGTGTTACAGTGAGGGGTGTGGAGTGTATCAGAGTGTTAGTGTGTGGGGTGTGGTGTATATAGGAGTGTTACACTGAGGGATGTGGGGTATTTCAGAGTTTTACAGTGAGGGGTGTGGGATATATCAGAGTGTTACAGTGAGGGGTGTGGGATATATCAGAGTGTTAATGTGTGGGGTCTGGGATATATCAGAGTGTTACAGTTAGGTTTGTGTGCTATATCAGAGTTTTACAGTGAAGTGTTTTGGATATAACAGATTATTACAGCGAGAGGTGTGGGATTGATCAGAGTGTTAAACTGAGTGGTGTGGGATATATCAGAGTGTTACAGTGTGGGGTGTGGGATATATCAGAGTGTTACAGTGAGGGGTGTGGGATATATCAGAGTGTTACAGTGAGGCGTGTGGAATATATCAGAGTGTTACATTGAGGGGTGTGGGATATATCAGAGTGTTACAGTGAGGGGTGTGGGATATATCAGAGTGTTACAGTGAGGGGTGTGGGATATATCAGAGTGTTACAGTGAGGGATGTGGGATATATCAGAGTGTTACAGTGAGGGGTGTGGGATATATCAGAGTGTTACAGTGAGGGGTGTGGGATATATCAGAGTGTTACAGTGAGGGGTGTGTGATATATCAGAGTGTTACAGAGAGGGGTGTGGGATATATCAGAGTGTTACTGTGAGGGGTGTGGGATATATCAGAGTGTTTTAGTGCGGGGTGTGGGATATATCAGAGTGTTACAGTGAGGGGTGTGGGATATATCAGAGTGTTACAGTGAGGGGTGTGGGATATATCAGAGTGTTACAGTGAGGGGTGTGGGATATATCAGAGTTTTACAGTGAGGGGTGTGGGATATATCAGAGTGTTACTGTGACGGGTGTGGGATATATCAGAGTGTTGCAGTGAGGGGTGTGGGATATATCAAAGTGTTACAGTGAGGGGTGTGGGGTATATCAAAGTGTTACAGTGAGGGGTGTGGGATATATCAGAGTGTTACAGTGAGGGGTGTGGGATGTATCAGAGTGTTACAGTGAGGAGTGTGGGATATATCAGAGTGTTACAGTGAGGGGTGTGGGATATATCAGAGTGTTACAGTGAGGGGTGTGGGATATATCAGAGTGTTACAGTGAGGGGTGTGTGATATATCAGAGTGTTACAGTGAGGGGTGTGGGATATATCAGAGTGTTACAGTGAGGGTTGTGGGATATATCAGACTGTTACAGTGAGGGGTGTGGGATATATCAGTGTGTTACAGTGAGGGGTGTGGGATATATCAGAGTGTTACAGTGAGGTGTGTGGGATATATCAGAGTGTTACAGTGAGGGGTGTGGGATATATATCTTTGGGAATCGATAATCTTGGTTGATTATGTTATTATTCTCCTCTTCTCTCAGGGAGGATACCCAACCACATCTGAAATGTGTCTTGCTTTCCATTTCTACTACCCGAAGAATGAGATATTGTCTTGCCTCAGCTTTCAGACTTTTCAGATTATCGCCTCAGCCCTGAACGTTTCTGCTGATACGTACGTTACCCTCACTACCCTCGGCCAGACCCTGACCTCCACAAGCTGCAGCTCAGACAAATTTCTGCTGTCCCTTCTGCAATATTACCTCCCTATCTCTGTAACCTCCTCCAGCCCCTACACCCCTCCCTATCTCTGTAACCTCCTCCAGTCCCTACACCCCTCCCTATCTCTGTAACCTCCTCCTGCCCCTACACCCCTCCCTATCTCTGTAACCTCCTCCAGCCCCTACACCCCTTCCTGTCTCTGTAACCTCCTCCAGCCCCTACACCCCTCCCTATCTCTGTAACCTCCTCCAGCCCCTACACCCCTCCCTATCTCTGTAACCTCCTCCAGCCTCTACACCCCTCCCTATCTCTCTAACCTCCTCCAGCCCCTACACCTCTCCCTATCTCTGTAACCTCCTCCAGCCCCTACACCCCTCCCTATCTCTGTAACCTCCTCCAGCCCCTACACCCCTCCCCTATCTCTGTAACCTCCTCCAGACCCTACACCCCTCCCTATCTCTGTAACCTCCTCCAGCCCCTACACCCCTCCCTATCTCTGTAACCTCCTCCAGCCCCTACACCCCTCCCTATCTCTGTAACCTCCTCCAGCCCCTACACACCTCCCTATCTCTGTAACCTCCTCCAGCCCCTACACACCTCCCTATCTCTGTAACCTCCTCCAGTCCCTACACCCCTCCCTATCTCTGTAACCTCCTCCAGCCCCTACAACCCTCCCTATCTCT
>JANJGN010002500.1:0-68943 GCA_026770705.1 Isurus oxyrinchus
ACCCCACACTCACCAAAGTAACACACTCTGATATACCCCACACTCCCCAAAGTAACACACTCTGATATACCCCACACTCCCCAAAGTAACACTGTCTGATATACCCCACACTCCCCAAAGTAACACTCTCTGATATACCCCACACTCCCCAAAGTAACACACTCTGATATACCCCACACTCCCCAAAATAACACACTCTAATATACCCCACACTCCCCACAGTAACACACACTGATATACCCCACACTCCCCAAAGTAACACTGTCTGATATACCCCACACTCCCCAAAGTAACACTCTCTGATATACCCCACACTCCCCAAAGTAACACACTCTGATATACCCCACACTCCCCAAAATAACACACTCTAATATACCCCACACTACCCACAGTAACACACACTGATATACCCCACACTCCCCAAAGTAACACTCTCTGATATACCCCACACTCCCCAAAGTAACACACCCTGATATACACCACACTCCCCACAGAAACACACTCCGATATACCCCACACTCTCCACAGTAACACACTCCGATATAACCCACACTCCCCACAGTAACACACCCCGATACACCCCACACTCCCCAAAGGAACACACTCCGATATACCCCACACTCCCCACAGTAACACACCCTGATATACCCCACACTCCCCACAGTAACACTCTCTGATATACCCCACACTCCCCACAGTAACACACTCTGATATTCTCCACACTCTCCAAAGTAACACACGCTGATATACCCCACACTCCCCAAAGTAACACACTCTGATATACCCCACACTCCCCAAAGTAACACACTCTGATATACCCCACACACCCCAAAGTAACACACTCTGATATACCCCACACTCCCCAAAGTAACACACTCTGATATACCCCACACTCCCCAAAGTAACACACTCTGATATACCCCACATTCCCCAAAGTAACACACTCTGATATACCCCACAGTCCCCAAAGTAACACACTCTGATATACCCCACACTCCCCAAAGTAACACACTCTGATATACCCCACACTCCCCAAAGTAACACTGTCTGATATACCCCACACTCCCCAAAGTAACACTCTCTGATATACCCCACACTCCCCAAAGTAACACACTCTGATATACCCCACACTCCCCAAAATAACACACTCTAATATACCCCACACTCCCCACAGTAACACCCACTGATATACCCCACACTCCCCAAAGTAACACTCTCTGATATACCCCACACTCCCCAAAGTAACACACCCTGATATACCCCACATTCCCCACAGTAACACACTCCGATATACCCCACACTCTCCACAGTAACACACTCCGATATAACCCACACTCCCCACAGTAACACACCCCGATACACCCCACACTCCCCAAAGTAACACACTCCGATATACCCCACACTCCCCACAGTAACACACCCTGATATACCCCACACTCCCCACAGTAACACACTCTGATATACCCCACACTCCACAAAGTAACACACTCTGATATACCCGACACTCCCCACAGTTACACACTCTGATATACTCCACACTCCCCAAAGTAACACTCTCTGATATACCCCACACTCCCCAAAGTAACACACTCTGATATGCCCCACACTCCCCACAGTTACACACTCTGATATGCCCCACACTCCCCAAAGTAACACTGTCTGATATACCCCACACTCCCCAAAGTAACACACTCTGATATGCCCCACACTCCCCAAAGTAACACTCTCTGATATACCCCACACTCCCCAAAGTAACACACTCTGATATACCCCACACTCCCCAAAGTAACACACTCTGATATACCCCACACTCCCCAAAGTAACACACTCTGATATACCCCAGACTCCCCAAAGTAACACACTCTGATATACCCCACACTCCCCAAAGTAACACACTTTGATATACCCCACACTCCCCAAAGTAACACTCTCTGATATACCCCACACTCCCCACAGTAACACACTCTGATATTCTCCACACTCCCCAAAGTAACACACGCTGATATACCCCACACTCCCCAAAGTAACACACTCTGATATACCCCACACTCCCCAAAGTAACACACTCTGATATTCTCCACACTCCCCAAAGTAACACACGCTGATATACCCCACACTCCCCAAAGTAACACACTCTGATATACCCCACACTCCCCAAAGTAACACACTCTGATATTCTCCACACTCCCCAAAGTAACACTGTCTGATATACCCCACACTCCCCAAAGTAACACTCTCTGATATACCCCACACTCCCCAAAGTAACACACTCTGATATACCCCACACTCCCCAAAATAACACACTCTAATATACCCCACACTCCCCACAGTAACACACACTGATATACCCCACACTCCCCAAAGTAACACTCTCTGATATACCCCACACTCCCCAAAGTAACACACCCTGATATACCCCACACTCCCCACAGTAACACACTCCGATATACCCCACACTCTCCACAGTAACACACTCCGATATAACCCACACTCCCCACAGTAACACACCCCGATACACCCCACACTCCCCAAAGTAACACACTCCGATATACCCCACACTCCCCACAGTAACACACCCTGATATACCCCACACTCCCCACAGTAACACACTCTGATATACCCCACACTCCCCAAAGTAACACACTCTGATATACCCCACACTCCCCACAGTTACACACTCTGATATGCCCCACACTCCCCAAAGTAACACTCTCTGATATACCCTACACTCCCCAAAGTAACACACTCTGATATACCCCACACTCCCCAAAGTAACACACTCTGATATACCCCACACTCCCCAAAGTAACACACTCTGATATACCCCACACTCCCCAAAGTAACACACTCTGATATACCCCACACTCCCCAAAGTAACACACTTTGATATACCCCACACTCCCCAAAGTAACACTCTCTGATATACCCCACACTCCCCACAGTAACACACTCTGATATTCACCACACTCCCCAAAGTAACACACGCTGATATACCCCACACTCCCCAAAGTAACACACTCTGATATACCCCACACTCCCCAAAGTAACACACTCTGATATTCTCCACACTCCCTAAAGTAACACATGCTGATATACCCCACACTCCCCAAAGTAACACTCTCTGATATACCCCACACTCCCCACAGTAACACACTCTGATATTCTCCACACTCCCCAAAGTAACACACTCTGATATACCCCACACTCCCCAAAGTAACACACTCTGATATACCCCACACTCCCCAAAGTAACACTGTCTGATATACCCCACATTCCCCAAAGTAACACTCTCTGATATACCCCACACTCCCCAAAGTAACACACTCTGATATACCCCACACTCCCCAAAATAACACACTCTAATATACCCCACACTCCCCACAGTAACACACACTGATATACCCCACACTCCCCAAAGTAACACTCTCTGATATACCCCACACTCCCCAAAGTAACACACCCTGATATACCCCACACTCCCCACAGTAACACACTCCGATATACCCCACACTCTCCACAGTAACACACTCCGATATAACCCACACTTCCCACAGTAACACACCCCGATACACCCCACACTCCCCAAAGTAACACACTCCGATATACCCCACACTCCCCACAGTAACACACCCTGATATACCCCACACTCCCCACAGTAACACACTCTGATATACCCCACACTCCTCAAAGTAACACACTCTGATATACCCCACACTCCCCACAGTTACACACTCTGATATACCCCACACTCCCCAAAGTAACACATGCTGATATACCCCACACTCCCCAAAGTAACACACTCTGATATACCCCACACTCCCCAAAGTAACACACTCTGATATTCTCCACACTCCCCAAAGTAACACACGCTGATATACCCCACACTCCCCAAAGTAACACACTCTGATATACCCCACACTCCCCAAAGTAACACACTCTGATATACCCCACACTCCCCAAAGTAACACACTCTGATATACCCCACACTCCCCAAAGTAACACACTCTGATATACCCCACACTCCCCAAAGTAACACACTCTGATATACTCCACACTCCCCAAAGTAACACTCTCTGATATACCCCACACTCCCCAAAGTAACACACTCTGATATACCCCACACTCCCCAAAGTAACACACTCTGATATACCCCACACTCCCCAAAGTAACACTGTCTGATATACCCCACACTCCCCAAAGTAACACTCTCTGATATACCCCACACTCCCCAAAGTAACACACTCTGATATACCCCACACTCCCCAAAATAACACACTCTAATATACCCCACACTCCCCACAGTAACACACACTGATATACCCCACACTCCCCAAAGTAACACTCTCTGATATACCCCACACTCCCCAAAGTAACACACCCTGATATACCCCACACTCCCCACAGTAACACACTCCGATATACCCCACACTCTCCACAGTAACACACTCCGATATAACCCACACTCCCCACAGTAACACACCCCGATACACCCCACACTCCCCAACGTAACACACTCCGATATACCCCACACTCCCCACAGTAACACACCCTGATATACCCCACACTCCCCAAAGTAACACACTCTGATATACCCCACACTCCCCAAAGTAACACTGTCTGATATACCCCACACTCCCCAAAGTAACACTCTCTGATATACCCCACACTCCCCAAAGTAACACACTCTGATATACCCCACACTCCCCAAAATAACACACTCTAATATACCCCACACTCCCCACAGTAACACACACTGATATACCCCACACTCCCCAAAGTAACACTCTCTGATATACCCCACACTCCCCAAAGTAACACACCCTGATATACCCCACACTCCCCACAGTAACACACTCCGATATACCCCACACTCTCCACAGTAACACACTCCGATATAACCCACACTCCCCACAGTAACACACCCCGATACACCCCACACTCCCCAAAGTAACAGACTCCGATATACCCCACACTCCCCACAGTAACACACCCTGATATACCCCACACTCCCCACAGTAACACACTCTGATATACCCCACACTCCCCAAAGTAACACACTCTGATATACCCCACACTCCCTAAAGTAACACACTCTGATATACCCCACACACCCCAAAGTAACACACTCTGATATTCTCCACACTCCCCAAAGTAACACACGCTGATATACCCCACACTCCCCAAAGTAACACACTCTGATATACCCCACACTCCCCAAAGTAACACACTCTGATATTCTCCACACTCCCCAAAGTAACACATGCTGATATACCCCACACTCCCCAAAGTAACACTCTCTGATATACCCCACACTCCCCACAGTAACACACTCTGATATTCTCCACACTCCCCAAAGTAACACACTCTGATATACCCCACAATCCCCAAAGTAACACACTCTGATATACCACACACTCCCCAAAGTAACACTGTCTGATATACCCACACTCCCCAAAGTAACACTCTCTGATATACCCCACACTCCCCAAAGTAACACACACTGATATACCCCACACTCCCCAAAATAACACACTCTAATATACCCCACACTCCCCACAGTAACACACACTGATATACCCCACACTCCACAAAGTAACACTCTCTGATATACCCCACACTCCCCAAAGTAACACACCCTGATATACCCCACACTCCCCACAGTAACACACTCCGATATACCCCACACTCTCCACAGTAACACACTCCGATATAACCCACACTCCCCACAGTAACACACCCCGATACACCCCACACTCCCCAAAGTAACACACTCCGATATACCCCACACTCCCCACAGTAACACACCCTGATATACCCCACACTCCCCACAGTAACACACTCTGATATACCCCACACTCCCCAAAGTAACACACTCTGATATACCCCACACTCCCCACAGTTACACACTCTGATATGCCCCACACTCCCCAAAGTAACACACGCTGATATACCCCACACTCCCCAAAGTAACACACTCTGATATACCCCACACTCCCCAAAGTAACACACTTTGATATTCTCCACACTCCCCAAAGTAAAACACGCTGATATACCCCACACTCCCCAAAGTAACACACTCTGATATACCCCACACTCCCCAAAGTAACACACTCTGATATACCCCACACTCCCCAAAGTAACACACTCTGATATACCCCACACTCCCCAAAGTAACACACTCTGATATACCCCACACTCCCCAAAGTAACACACTCTGATATACTCCACACTCCCCAAAGTAACACTCTCTGATATACCCCACACTCCCCACAGTAACACACTCCGATATACCCCACACTCTCCACAGTAACACACTCCGATATAACCCACACTCCCCACAGTAACACACCCCGATACACCCCACACTCCCCAAAGTAACACACTCCGATATACCCCACACTCCCCACAGTAACACACCCTGATATACCCCACACTCCCCACAGTAACACACTCTGATATACCCCACACTCCCCAAAGTAACACACTCTGATATACCCCAAATTCCCCAAAGTAACACACTCTGATATACCCCACACTCCCCAAAGTAACACACTCTGATATACCCCACACTCCCCAAAGTAACACACTCTGATATACCCCACACTCCCCAAAGTAACACACTCTGATATTCTCCACACTCCCCAAAGTAACACACGCTGATATACCCCACAGTCCCCAAAGTAACACACTCTGATATACCCCACACTCCCCAAAGTAACACACTCTGATATTCTCCACACTCCCCAAAGTAACACTGTCTGATATACCCCACAATCCCCAAAGTAACACTCTCTGATATACCCCACACTCCCCAAAGTAACACACTCTGATATACCCCACACTCCCCAAAATAACACACTCTAATATACCCCACACTCCCCACAGTAACACACACTGATATACCCCACACTCCCCAAAGTAACACTCTCTGATATACCCCACACTCCCCAAAGTAACACACCTGATATACACCACACTCCCCACAGTAACACACTCCGATATACCCCACACTCTCCACAGTAACACACTCCGATATAACCCACACTCCCCACAGTAACACACCCCGATACACCCCACACTCCCCAAAGTAACACACTCCGATATACCCCACACTCCCCACAGTAACACACCCTGATATACCCCACACTCCCCACAGTAACACACTCTGATATACCCCACACTCCCCAAAGTAACACACTCTGATATACTCCACACTCCCCACAGTTACACACTCTGATATGCCCCACACTCCCCAAAGTAACACTCTCTGATATACCCCACACTCCCCAAAGTAACACACTCTGATATACCCCACACTCCCCAAAGTAACACACTCTGATATACCCCACACTCCCCAAAGTAACACACTCTGATATACCCCACACTCCCCAAAGTAACACACTCTGATATACCCCACACTCCCCAAAGTAACACACTTTGATATACCCCACACTCCCCAAAGTAACACTCTCTGATATACCCCACACTCCCCAAAGTAACACACTCTGATATACCCCACACTCCCCAAAATAACACACTCTAATATACCCCACACTCCCCACAGTAACACACACTGATATACCCCACACTCCCCAAAGTAACACTCTCTGATATACCCCACACTCCCCAAAGTAACACACCCTGATATACCCCACACTCCCCACAGTAACACACTCCGATATACCCCACACTCTCCACAGTAACACACTCCGATATAACCCACACTCCCCACAGTAACCCACCCCGATACACCCCACACTCCCCAAAGTAACACACTCCGATATACCCCACACTCCCCACAGTAACACACCCTGATATACCCCACACTCCCCACAGTAACACACTCTGATATACCCCACACTCCCCAAAGTAACACACTCTGATATACCCCACACTCCCCACAGTTACACACTCTCATATACCCCACACTCCCCAAAGTAACACACTCTGTTATACCCCACACTCCCCAAAATAACACACTCTAATATACCCCACACTCCCCAAAGTAACACACTCTGATATACCCCACACTCCCCAAAGTAACACTCTCTGATATACCCCACACTCCCCAAAGTAACACACTCTGATATACCCCACACTCCCCAAAATAACACACTCTCATATACCCCACACTCCCCACAGTAACACACACTGATATACCCCACACTCCCCAAAGTAACACTCTCTGATATACCCCACACTCCCCAAAGTAACACACCCTGATATACCCCACACTCCCCACAGTAACACACTCCGATATACCCCACACTCTCCACAGTAACACACTCCGATATAACCCACACTCCCCACAGTAACACACCCCGATACACCCCACACTCCCCAAAGTAACACACTCCGATATACCCCACACTCCCCACAGTAACACACCCTGATATACCCCACACTCCCCACAGTAACACACTCTGATATACCCCACACTCCCCAAAGTAACACACTCTGATATACCCCACACTCCCTAAAGTAACACAGTCTGATATACCCCACACTCCCCAAAGTAACACACTCTGATATTCTCCACACTCCCCAAAGTAACACACGCTGATATACCCCACACTCCCCAAAGTAACACACTCTGATATACCCCACACTCCCCAAAGTAACACACTCTGATATTCTCCACACTCCCCAAAGTAACACATGCTGATATACCCCCACACTCCCCAAAGTAACACTCTCTGATATACCCCACTCTCCCCACAGTAACACACTCTGATATTCTCCACACTCCCCAAAGTAACACACTCTGATATACCCCACACTCCCCAAAGTAACACACTCTGATATACCCCACACTCCCCAAAGTAACACTGTCTGATATACCCCACACTCCCCAAAGTAACACTCTCTGATATACCCCACACTCCCCAAAGTAACACACTCTGATATACCCCACACTCCCCAAAATAACACACTCTAATATACCCCACACTCCCCACAGTAACACACACTGATATACCCCACACTCCCCAAAGTAACACTCTCTGATATACCCCACACTCCCCAAAGTAACACACCCTGATATACCCCACACTCCCCACAGTAACACACTCCGATATACCCCACACTCTCCACAGTAACACACTCCGATATAACCCACACTCCCCACAGTAACACACCCCGATACACCCCACACTCCCCAAAGTAACACACTCCGATATACCCCACACTCCCCACAGTAACACACCCTGATATACCCCACACTCCCCACAGTAACACACTCTGATATACCCCACACTCCCCAAAGTAACACACTCTGATATACCCCACACTCCCCACAGTTACACACTCTGATATGCCCCACACTCCCCAAAGTAACACACGCTGATATACCCCACACTCCCCAAAGTAACACACTCTGATATACGCCACACTCCCCAAAGTAACACACTTTGATATTCTCCACACTCCCCAAAGTAACACACGCTGATATACCCGACACTCCACAAAGTAACACACTCTGATATATCCCACACTCCCCAAAGTAACACACTCTGATATACCCCACACTCCCCAAAGTAACACACTCTGATATACCCCACACTCCCCAAAGTAACACACTCTGATATACCCCACACTCCACAAAGTAACACACTCTGATATACTCCACACTCCCCAAAGTAACACTCTCTGATATACCCCACACTCCCCAAAGTAACACACTCTGAAATACCCCACACTCCCCAAAGTAACACACTCTGATATACCCCACGCTCCCCAAAGTAACACTGTCTGATATACCCCTCACTCCCCAAAGTAACACTCTCTGATATACCCCACACTCCCCAAAGTAACACACTCTGATATACCCCACACTCCCCAAAATAACACACTCTAATATACCCCACACTCCCCACAGTAACACATACTGATATACCCCACACTCCCCAAAGTAACACTCTCTGATATACCCCACACTCCCCAAAGTAACACACCCTGATATACCCCACACTCCCCACAGTAACACACTCCGATATAACCCACACTCCCCACAGTAACACACCCCGATACACCCCACACTCCCCAAAGTAACACACTCCGATATACCCCACACTCCCCACAGTAACACACCCTGATATACCCCACACTCCCCACAGTAACATACTCTGATATACCCCACACTCCCCAAAGTAACACACGCTGATATACCCCACAGTCCCCAAAGTAACACACTCTGTTATACACCACACTCCCCAAAGTAACACACTCTGATATTCTCCACACTCCCCAAAGTAACACATGCTGATATACCCCACACTCCCCAAAGTAACACTCTCTGATATACCCCACACTCCCCACAGTAACACACTCTGATATTCTCCACACTCCCCAAAGTAACACACGCTGATATACCCCACACTCCCCAAAGTAACACACTCTGATATACCCCACACTCCCCAAAGTAACACACTCTGATATACCCCACACACCCCAAAGTAACACACTCTGATATACCCCACACTCCCCAAAGTAACACACTCTGATATACCCCACACTCCCCAAAGTAACACACTCTGATATACCCCACATTCCCCAAAGTAACACACTCTGATATACCCCACACTCCCCAAAGTAACACACTCTGATATACCCCACACTCCCCAAAGTAACACACTCTGATAAACCACACACTCCCCAAAGTAACACTGTCTGATATACCCCACACTCCCCAAAGTAACACTCTCTGATATACCCCACACTCCCCAAAGTAACACACTCTGATATACCCCACACTCCCCAAAATAACACACTCTAATATACCCCACACTCCCCACAGTAACACACACTGATATACCCCACACTCCCCAAAGTAACACTCTCTGATATACCCCACACTCCCCAAAGTAACACACCCTGATAAACCCCACACTCCCCACAGTAACACACTCCGATATACCCCACACTCTCCACAGTAACACACTCCGATATAACCCACACTCCCCACAGTAACACACCCCGATACACCCCACAATCCCCAAAGTAACACACTCCGATATACCCCACACTCCCCACAGTAACACACCCTGATATACCGCACACTCCCCTCAGTAACACACTCTGATATACCCCACACTCCCCAAAGTAACACACTCTGATATACCCCACACTCCCCACAGTTACACACTCTGATATACCCCACACTCCCCAAAGTAACACTCTCTGATATACCCCACACTCCCCAAAGTAACACACTCTGATATACCCTACACTCCCCAAAGTAACACAATCTGATATACCCCACACTCCCCAAAGTAACACACTCTGATATACCCCACACTCCCCAAAGTAACACACTCTGATATACCCCACACTCCCCAAAGTAACACACTCTGATATACCCCACACTCCCCAAAGTAACACACTCTGATATACTCCACACTCCCCAAAGTAACACTCTCTGATATACCCCACACTCCCCAAAGTAACACACTCTGATATACCCCACACTCCCCAAAGTAACACACTCTGATATACCCCACACTCCGCAAAGTAACACTGTCTGATATACCCCACACTCCCCAAAGTAACACTCTCTGATATACCCCACACTCCCCAAAGTAACACACTCTGATATACCCCACACTCCCCAAAATAACACACTCTAATATACCCCACACTCCCCACAGAAACACACACTGATATACCCCACACTCCCCAAAGTAACACTCTCTGATATACCCCACACTCCCCAAAGTAACACACCCTGATATACCCCACACTCCCCACAGTAACACACTCCGATATACCCCACACTCTCCACAGTAACACACTCCGATATAACTCACACTCCCCACAGTAACACACCCCGATACACCCCACACTCCCCAAAGTAACACACTCCGATATACCCCACACTCCCCACAGTAACACACCCTGATATACCCCACATTCCCCAAAGTAACACACTCTGATATACCCCACACTCCCCAAAGTAACACACTCTGATATACCCCACACTCCCCAAAGTAACACACTCTGATAAACCACACACTCCCCAAAGTAACACCGTCTGATATACCCCACACTCCCCAAAGTAACACTCTCTGATATACCCCACACTCCCCAAAGTAACACACTCTGATATACCCCACACTCCCCAAAATAACACACTCTAATATACCCCACACTCCCCACAGTAACACACACTGATATACCCCACACTCCCCAAAGTAACACTCTCTGATATACCCCACACTCCCCAAAGTAACACACCCTGATATACCCCACACTCCCCACAGTAACACACTCCGACATACCCCACACTCTCCACAGTAACACACTCCGATATAACCCACACTCCCCACAGTAACACACCCCGATACACCCCACAATCCCCAAAGTAACACACTCCGATATACCCCACACTCCCCACAGTAACACACCCTGATATACCGCACACTCCCCTCAGTAACACACTCTGATATACCCCACACTCCCCAAAGTAACACACTCTGATATACCCCACACTCCCCACAGTTACACACTCTGATATACCCCACACTCCCCAAAGTAACACTCTCTGATATACCCCACACTCCCCAAAGTAACACACTCTGATATACCCTACACTCCCCAAAGTAACACAATCTGATATACCCCACACTCCCCAAAGTAACACACTCTGATATACCCCACACTCCCCAAAGTAACACACTCTGATATACCCCACACTCCCCAAAGTAACACACTCTGATATACCCCACACTCCCCAAAGTAACACACTCTGATATACTCCACACTCCCCAAAGTAACACTCTCTGATATACCCCACACTCCCCAAAGTAACACACTCTGATATACCCCACACTCCCCAAAGTAACACACTCTGATATACCCCACACTCCGCAAAGTAACACTGTCTGATATACCCCACACTCCCCAAAGTAACACTCTCTGATATACCCCACACTCCCCAAAGTAACACACTCTGATATACCCCACACTCCCCAAAATAACACAATCTAATATACCCCACACTCCCCACAGAAACACACACTGATATACCCCACACTCCCCAAAGTAACACTCTCTGATATACCCCACACTCCCCAAAGTAACACACCCTGATATACCCCACACTCCCCACAGTAACACACTCCGATATACCCCACACTCTCCACAGTAACACACTCCGATATAACTCACACTCCCCACAGTAACACACCCCGATACACCCCACACTCCCCAAAGTAACACACTCCGATATACCCCACACTCCCCACAGTAACACACCCTGATATACCCCACACTCCCCACAGTAACACACTCTGATATACCCCACACTCCCCAAAGTAACACACTCTGATATACCCCACACTCCCCACTGTTACACACTCTGATATGCCCCACACTCCCCAAAGTAACACTCTCTGATATACCCCACACTCCCCAAAGTAACACACTCTGATACACGCCACACTCCCCAAAGTAACACACTTTGATATTCTCCACACTCCCCAAAGTAACACACGCTGATATACCCCACACTCCCCCAAGTAACACACTCTGATATACCCCACACTCCCCAAAGTAACACACTCTGATATACCCCACACTCCCCAAAGTAACACACTCTGATATACCCCACACTCCCCAAAGTAACACACTCTGATATACCCCACACTCCACAAAGTATCACACTCTGATATACTCCACACTCCCCAAAGTAACACTCTCTGATATACCCCACACTCCCCAAAGTAACACACTCTGAAATACCCCACACTCCCCAAAGTAACACACTCTGATATACCCCACGCTCCCCAAAGTAACACTGTCTGATATACCCCACACTCCCCAAAGTAACACTCTCTGATATACCCCACACTCCCCAAAGTAACACACTCTGATATACCCCACACTCCCCAAAATAACACACTCTAATATACCCCACACTCCCCACAGTAACACATACTGATATACCCCACACTCCCCAAAGTAACACTCTCTGATATACCCCACACTCCCCAAAGTAACACACCCTGATATACCCCACACTCCCCACAGTAACACACTCCGATATAACCCACACTCCCCACAGTAACACACCCCGATACACCCCACACTCCCCAAAGTAACACACTCCGATATACCCCACATTCCCACAGTAACACACCCTGATATACCCCACACTCCCCACAGTAACACACTCTGATATACCCCACACTCCCCAAAGTAACACACGCTGATATACCCCACACTCCCCAAAGTAACACACTCTGTTATACCCCACACTCCCCAAAGTAACACACTCTGATATTCTCCACACTCCCCAAAGTAACACTCTCTGATATACCCCACACTCCCCACAGTAACACACTCTGATATTCTCCACACTCCCCAAAGTAACACACGCTGATATACCCCACACTCCCCAAAGTAACACACTCTGATATACCCCACACTCCCCAAAGTAACACACTCTGATATACCCCACACACACCAAAGTAACACACTCTGATATACCCCACACTCCCCAAAGTAACACACTCTGATATACCCCACACTCCCCAAAGTAACACACTCTGATATACCCCACATTCCCCAAAGTAACACACTCTGATATACCCCACACTCCCCAAAGTAACACACTCTGATATACCCCACACTCCCCAAAGTAACACACTCTGATATACCCCACACTCCCCAAAGTAACACTGTCTGATATACCCCACACTCCCCAGAGTAACACTCTCTGATATACCCCACACTCCCCAAAGTAACACACTCTGTTATACCCCACACTCCCCAAAATAACACACTCTAATATACCCCACACTCCCCACAGTAACACACACTGATATACCCCACACTCCCCAAAGTAACACTCTCTGATATACCCCACACTCCCCAAAGTAACACACCCTGATATACCCCACACTCCCCACAGTAACACACTCCGATATACCCCACACTCTCCACAGTAACACACTCCGATATAACCCACACTCCCCACAGTAACACACCCCGATACACCCCACACTCCCCAAAGTAACACACTCCGATATACCCCACACTCCCCACAGTAACACACCCTGATATACCGCACACTCCCCTCAGTAACACACTCTGATATACCCCACACTCCCCAAAGTAACACACTCTGATATACCCCACACTCCCCACAGTTACACACTCTGATATACCCCACACTCCCCAAAGTAACACTCTCTGATATACCCCACACTCCCCAAAGTAACACACTCTGATATACCCTACACTCCCCAAAGTAACACACTCTGATATACCCCACACTCCCCAAAGTAACACACTCTGACATACCCCACACTCCCCAAAGTAACACACTCTGATATACCCCACACTCCCCAAAGTAACACACTCTGATATACCCCACACTCCCCAAAGTAACACACTCTGATATACTCCACACTCCCCAAAGTAACACTCTCTGATATACCCCACACTCCCCAAAGTAACACACTCTGATATACCCCACACTCCCCAAAGTAACACACTCTGATATACCCCACACTCCCCAAAGTAACACTGTCTGATATACCCCACACTCCCCAAAGTAACACTCTCTGATATACCCCACGCTCCCCAAAGTAACACACTCTGATATACCCCACACTCCCCAAAATAACACACTCTAATATACCCCACACTCCCCACAGTAACACACACTGATATACCCCACACTCCCCAAAGTAACACTCTCTGATATACCCCACACTCCCCAAAGTAACACACCCTGATATACCCCACACTCCCCACAGTAACACACTCCGATATACCCCACACTCTCCACAGTAACACACTCCGATATAACTCACACTCCCCACAGTAACACACCCCGATACACCCCACACTCCCCAAAGTAACACACTCCGATATACCCCACACTCCCCACAGTAACACACCCTGATATACCCCACACTCCCCACAGTAACACACTCTGATATACCCCACACTCCCCAAAGTAACACACTCTGATATACCACACACTCCGCACAGTTACACACTCTGAAATGCCCCACACTCCCCAAAGTAACACTCTCTGATATACCCCACACTCCCCAAAGTAACACACTCTGATATACCCCACACTCCCCAAAGTAACACACTATGATATACCCCACACTCCCCAAAGTAACACACTCTGATATACCCCACACTCCCCAAAGTAACACACTTTGATATACCCAACACTCCCCAAAGTAACACTCTCTGATATACCCCACACTCCCCACAGTAACACACTCTGATATTCTCCACACTCCCCAAAGTAACACACTCTGATATACCCCACACTCCCCAAAGTAACACACTCTGATATACCCCACACTCCCCAAAGTAACACACTCTGATATTCTCCACACTCCCCAAAGTAACACACGCTGATATACCCCACACTCCCCAAAGTAACACACTCTGATATTCTCCACACTCCCCAAAGTAACACATGCTGATATACCCCACACTCCCCAAAGTAACACTCTCTGATATACCCCACACTCCCCACAGTAACACACTCTGATATACCCCACACTCCCCAAACTAACACACTCTGATATACCCCACACACCCCAAAGTAACACACTCTGATATACCCCACACTCCCCAAAGTAACACACTCTGATATACCCCACACTCCCCAAAGTAACACACTCTGATATACCCCACACTCCCCACAGTAACACACTCTGATATACTCCACACTCCCCAAAGTAACACACGCTGATATACCCCACACTCCCCAAAGTAACACACTCTGATATACCCCACACTCCCCAAAGTAACACACTCCTATATACCCCACACTCCCCAAAGTAACACTGTCTGATATACCCCACACTCCCGAAAGTAACACTCTCTGATATACCCCACACTCCCCAAAGTAACACACTCTGATATACCCCACACTCCCCAAAATAACACACTCTAATATACCCCACACTCCCCACAGTAACACACACTGATATTCCCCACACTCCCCAAAGTAACACTCTCTGATATACCCCACACTCCCCAAAGTAACACACCCTGATATACCCCACACTCCCCACAGTAACACACTCCGATATACCCCACACTCTCCACAGTAACACACTCTGATATTCTCCACACTCCCCAAAGTAACACTCTCTGATATACCCCACACTCCCCACAGTAACACACTCTGATATACCCCACACTCCCCAAAGTAACACACTCTGATATACCCCACACACACCAAAGTAACACACTCTGATATACCCCACACTCCCCAAAGTAACACACTCTGATATACCCCACACTCCCCAAAGTAACACACTCTGATATACCCCACATTCCCCAAAGTAACACACTCTGATATACCCCACACTCCCCAAAGTAACACACTCTGATATACCCCACACTCCCCAAAGTAACACACTCTGATATACCCCACACTCCCCAAAGTAACACTGTCTGATATACCCCACACTCCCCAAAGTAACACTCTCTGATATACCCCACACTCCCCAAAGTAACACACTCTGATATACCCCACACTCCCCAAAATAACACACTCTAATATACCCCACACTCCCCACAGTAACACACACTGATATACCCCACACTCCCCAAAGTAACACTCTCTGATATACCCCACACTCCCCAAAGTAACACACCCTGATATACCCCACACTCCCCACAGTAACACACTCCGATATACCCCACACTCTCCACAGTAACACACTCCGATATAACCCACACTCCCCACAGTAACACACCCCGATACACCCCACACTCCCCAAAGTAACACACTCCGATATACCCCACACTCCCCACAGTAACACACCCTGATATACCGCACACTCCCCTCAGTAACACACTCTGATATACCCCACACTCCCCAAAGTAACACACTCTGATATACCCCACACTCCCCACAGTTACACACTCTGATATACCCCACACTCCCCAAAGTAACACTCTCTGATATACCCCACACTCCCCAAAGTAACACACTCTGATATACCCTACACTCCCCAAAGTAACACACTCTGATATACCCCACACTCCCCAAAGTAACACACTCTGACATACCCCACACTCCCCAAAGTAACACACTCTGATATACCCCACACTCCCCAAAGTAACACACTCTGATATACCCCACACTCCCCAAAGTAACACACTCTGATATACTCCACACTCCCCAAAGTAACACTCTCTGATATACCCCACACTCCCCAAAGTAACACACTCTGATATACCCCACACTCCCCAAAGTAACACACTCTGATATACCCCACACTCCCCAAAGTAACACTGTCTGATATACCCCACACTCCCCAAAGTAACACTCTCTGATATACCCCACGCTCCCCAAAGTAACACACTCTGATATACCCCACACTCCCCAAAATAACACAGTCTAATATACCCCACACTCCCCACAGTAACACACACTGATATACCCCACACTCCCCAAAGTAACACTCTCTGATATACCCCACACTCCCCAAAGTAACACACCCTGATATACCCCACACTCCCCACAGTAACACACTCCGATATACCCCACACTCTCCACAGTAACACACTCCGATATAACTCACACTCCCCACAGTAACACACCCCGATACACCCCACACTCCCCAAAGTAACACACTCCGATATACCCCACACTCCCCACAGTAACACACCCTGATATACCCCACACTCCCCACAGTAACACACTCTGATATACCCCACACTCCCCAAAGTAACACACTCTGATATACCCCACACTCCGCACAGTTACACACTCTGATATGCCCCACACTCCCCAAAGTAACACTCTCTGATATACCCCACACTCCCCAAAGTAACACACTCTGATATACCCCACACTCCCCAAAGTAACACACTATGATATACCCCACACTCCCCAAAGTAACACACTCTGATATACCCCACACTCCCCAAAGTAACACACTTTGATATACCCAACACTCCCCAAAGTAACACTCTCTGATATACCCCACACTCCCCACAGTAACACACTCTGATATTCTCCACACTCCCCAAAGTAACACACTCTGATATACCCCACACTCCCCAAAGTAACACACTCTGATATACCCCACACTCCCCAAAATAACACACTCTAATATACCCCACACTCCCCACAGTAACACACACTGATATACCCCACACTCCCCAAAGTAACACTCTCTGATATACCCCACACTCCCCAAAGTAACACACCCTGATATACCCCACACTCCCCACAGTAACACACTCCGATATACCCCACACTCTCCACAGTAACACACTCCGATATAACCCACACTCCCCACAGTAACACACCCCGATACACCCCACACTCCCCAAAGTAACACACTCCGATATACCCCACACTCCCCACAGTAACACACCCTGATATACCCCACACTCCCCACAGTAACACACTCTGATATACCCCACACTCCCCAAAGTAACACACTCTGATATACCCCACACTCCCCACAGTTACACACTCTGATATGCCCCACACTCCCCAAAGTAACACACGCTGATATACCCCACACTCCCCAAAGTAACACACTCTGATATACCCCACACTCCCCAAAGTAACACACTCTGATATACCCCACACTCCCCAAAGTAACACACTCTGATATACCCCACACTCCCCAAAGTAACACACTCTGATATACCCCACACTCCCCAAAGTAACACACTCTGATATACTCCACACTCCCCAAAGTAACACTCTCTGATATACCCCACACTCCCCAAAGTAACACACTCTGAAATACCCCACACTCTCCAAAGTAACACACTCTGATATACCCCACGCTCCCCAAAGTAACACTGTCTGATATACCCAACACTCCCCAAAGTAACACTCTCTGATATACCCCACACTCCCCAAAGTAACACACTCTGATATACCCCACACTCCCCAAAAAAACACACTCTAATATACCCCACACTCCCCACAGTAACACATACTGATATACCCCACACTCCCCAAAGTAACACTCTCTGATATACCCCACACTCCCCAAAGTAACACACCCTGATATACCCCACACTCCCCACAGTATCACACTCCGATATACCCCACACTCTCCACAGTAACACACTCCGATATAACCCACACTCCCCACAGTAACACACCCCGATACACCCCACACTCCCCAAAGTAACACACTCCGATATACCCCACACTCCCCACAGTAACACACCCTGATATACCCCACACTCCCCACAGTAACACACTCTGATATACCCCACACTCCCCAAAGTAACACACTCTGATATACCCCACATTCCCCAAAGTAACACACTCTGATATACCCCACACTCCCCAAAGTAACACACTCTGATATACCCCACACTCCCCAAAGTAACACACTCTGATATACCCCACACTCCCCAAAGTAACACACTCTGATATTCTCCACACTCCCCAAAGTAACACACGCTGATATACCCCACACTCCCCAAAGTAACACACTCTGATATACCCCACACTCCCCAAAGTAACACACTCTGATATACCCCACACTCCCCAAAGTAACACTGTCTGATATACCCCACACTCCCCAAAGTAACACTCTCTGATATACCCCACACTCCCCAAAGTAACACACTCTGATATACCCCACACTCCCCAAAATAACACACTCTAATATACCCCACACTCCCCACAGTAACACACACTGATATACCCCACACTCCCCAAAGTAACACTCTCTGATATACCCCACACTCCCCAAAGTAACACACCCTGATATACCCCACACTCCCCACAGTAACACACTCCGATATACCCCACACTCTCCACAGTAACACACTCCGATATAACCCACACTCCCCACAGTAACACACCCCGATACACCCCACACTCCCCAAAGTAACACACTCCGATATACCCCACACTCCCCACAGTAACACACCCTGATATACCCCACACTCCCCAAAGTAACACACTCTGATATACCCCACACTCCCCAAAGTAACACTGTCTGATATACCCCACACTCCCCAAAGTAACACTCTCTGATATACCCCACACTCCCCAAAGTAACACACTCTGATATACCCCACACTCCCCAAAATAACACACTCTAATATACCCCACACTCCCCACATGAACACACACTGATATACCCCACACTCCCCAAAGTAACACTCTCTGATATACCCCACACTCCCCAAAGTAACACACCCTGATATACCCCACACTCCCCACAGTAACACACTCCGATATACCCCACACTCTCCACAGTAACACACTCCGATATAACCCACACTCCCCACAGTAACACACCCCGATACACCCCACACTCCCCAAAGTAACACACTCCGATATACCCCACACTCCCCACAGTAACACACCCTGATATACCCCACACTCCCCACAGTAACACACTCTGATATACCCCACACTCCCCAAAGTAACACACTCTGATATACCCCACACTCCCTAAAGTAACACACTCTGATATACCCCACACTCCCCAAAGTAACACACTCTGATATTCTCCACACTCCCCAAAGTAACACACGCTGATATACCCCACACTCCCCAAAGTAACACACTCTGATATACCCCACACTCCCCAAAGTAACACACTCTGATATTCTCCACACTCCCCAAAGTAACACATGCTGATATACCCCACACTCCCCAAAGTAACACTCTCTGATATACCCCACACTCCCCACAGTAACACACTCTGATATTCTCCACACTCCCCAAAGTAACACACTCTGATATACCCCACACTCCCCAAAGTAACACACTCTGATATACCCCACACTCCCCAAAGTAACACTGTCTGATATACCCCACACTCCCCAAAGTAACACTCTCTGATATACCCCACACTCCCCAAAGTAACACACACTGATATACCCCACACTCCCCAAAATAACACACTCTAATATACCCCACACTCCCCACAGTAACACACACTGATATACCCCACACTCCCCAAAGTAACACTCTCTGATATACCCCACACTCCCCAAAGTAACACACCCTGATATACCCCACACTCCCCACAGTAACACACTCCGATATACCCCACACTCTCCACAGTAACACACTCCGATATAACCCACACTCCCCACAGTAACACACCCCGATACACCCCACACTCCCCAAAGTAACACACTCCGATATACCCCACACTCCCCACAGTAACACACCCTGATATACCCCACACTCCCCACAGTAACACACTCTGATATACCCCACACTCCCCAAAGTAACACACTCTGATATACCCCACACTCCCCACAGTTACACACTCTGATATGCCCCACACTCCCCAAAGTAACACACGCTGATATACCCCACACTCCCCAAAGTAACACACTCTGATATACCCCACACTCCCCAAAGTACAACACTCTGATATACCCCACACTCCCCAAAGTAACACACTCTGATATACCCCACACTCCCCAAAGTAACACACTCTGATATACCCCACACTCCCCAAAGTAACACACTCTGATATACTCCACACTCCCCAAAGTAACACTCTCTGATATACCCCACACTCCCCAAAGTAACACACTCTGAAATACCCCACACTCTCCAAAGTAACACACTCTGATATACCCCACGCTCCCCAAAGTAACACTGTCTGATATACCCCACACTCCCCAAAGTAACACTCTCTGATATACCCCACACTCCCCAAAGTAACACACTCTGATATACCCCACACTCCCCAAAATAACACACTCTAATATACCCCACACTCCCCACAGTAACACATACTGATATACCCCACACTCCCCAAAGTAACACTCTCTGATATACCCCACACTCCCCAAAGTAACACACCCTGATATACCCCACACTCCCCACAGTAACACACTCCGATATACCCCACACTCTCCACAGTAACACACTCCGATATAACCCACACTCCCCACAGTAACACACCCCGATACACCCCACACTCCCCAAAGTAACACACTCCGATATACCCCACACTCCCCACAGTAACACACCCTGATATACCCCACACTCCCCACAGTAACACACTCTGATATACCCCACACTCCCCAAAGTAACACACTCTGATATACCCCACATTCCCCAAAGTAACACACTCTGATATACCCCACACTCCCCAAAGTAACACACTCTGATATACCCCACACTCCCCAAAGTAACACACTCTGATATACCCCACACTCCCCAAAGTAACACACTCTGATATTCTCCACACTCCCCAAAGTAACACACGCTGATATACCCCACACTCCCCAAAGTAACACACTCTGATATACCCCACACTCCCCAAAGTAACACACTCTGATATTCTCCACACTCCCCAAAGTAACACTGTCTGATATACCCCACACTCCCCAAAGTAACACTCTCTGATATACCCCACACTCCCCAAAGTAACACACTCTGATATACCCCACACTCCCCAAAATAACACACTCTAATATACCCCACACTACCCACAGTAACACACACTGATATACCCCACACTCCCCAAAGTAACACTCTCTGATATACCCCACACTCCCCAAAGTAACACACCCTGATATACACCACACTCCCCACAGAAACACACTCCGATATACCCCACACTCTCCACAGTAACACACTCCGATATAACCCACACTCCCCACAGTAACACACCCCGATACACCCCACACTCCCCAAAGGAACACACTCCGATATACCCCACACTCCCCACAGTAACACACCCTGATATACCCCACACTCCCCACAGTAACACTCTCTGATATACCCCACACTCCCCACAGTAACACACTCTGATATTCTCCACACTCTCCAAAGTAACACACGCTGATATACCCCACACTCCCCAAAGTAACACACTCTGATATACCCCACACTCCCCAAAGTAACACAATCTGATATACCCCACACACCCCAAAGTAACACACTCTGATATACCCCACACTCCCCAAAGTAACACACTCTGATATACCCCACACTCCCCAAAGTAACACACTCTGATATACCCCACATTCCCCAAAGTAACACACTCTGATATACCCCACAGTCCCCAAAGTAACACACTCTGATATACCCCACACTCCCCAAAGTAACACACTCTGATATACCCCACACTCCCCAAAGTAACACTGTCTGATATACCCCACACTCCCCAAAGTAACACTCTCTGATATACCCCACACTCCCCAAAGTAACACACTCTGATATACCCCACACTCCCCAAAATAACACACTCTAATATACCCCACACTCCCCACAGTAACACCCACTGATATACCCCACACTCCCCAAAGTAACACTCTCTGATATACCCCACACTCCCCAAAGTAACACACCCTGATATACCCCACATTCCCCACAGTAACACACTCCGATATACCCCACACTCTCCACAGTAACACACTCCGATATAACCCACACTCCCCACAGTAACACACCCCGATACACCCCACACTCCCCAAAGTAACACACTCCGATATACCCCACACTCCCCACAGTAACACACCCTGATATACCCCACACTCCCCACAGTAACACACTCTGATATACCCCACACTCCACAAAGTAACACACTCTGATATACCCGACACTCCCCACAGTTACACACTCTGATATACTCCACACTCCCCAAAGTAACACTCTCTGATATACCCCACACTCCCCAAAGTAACACACTCTGATATGCCCCACACTCCCCACAGTTACACACTCTGATATGCCCCACACTCCCCAAAGTAACACTGTCTGATATACCCCACACTCCCCAAAGTAACACACTCTGATATGCCCCACACTCCCCAAAGTAACACTCTCTGATATACCCCACACTCCCCAAAGTAACACACTCTGATATACCCCACACTCCCCAAAGTAACACACTCTGATATACCCCACACTCCCCAAAGTAACACACTCTGATATACCCCACACTCCCCACAGTAACACACTCTGATATTCTCCACACTCCCCAAAGTAACACACGCTGATATACCCCACACTCCCCAAAGTAACACACTCTGATATACCCCACACTCCCCAAAGTAACACTCTCTGATATTCTCCACACTCCCCAAAGTAACACTGTCTGATATACCCCACACTCCCCAAAGTAACACTCTCTGATATACCCCACACTCCCCAAAGTAACACACTCTGATATACCCCACACTCCCCAAAATAACACACTCTAATATACCCCACACTCCCCACAGTAACACACACTGATATACCCCACACTCCCCAAAGTAACACTCTCTGATATACCCCACACTCCCCAAAGTAACACACCCTGATATACCCCACACTCCCCACAGTAACACACTCCGATATACCCCACACTCTCCACAGTAACACACTCCGATATAACCCACACTCCCCACAGTAACACACCCCGATACACCCCACACTCCCCAAAGTAACACACTCCGATATACCCCACACTCCCCACAGTAACACACCCTGATATACCCCACACTCCCCACAGTAACACACTCTGATATACCCCACACTCCCCAAAGTAACACACTCTGATATACCCCACACTCCCCACAGTTACACACTCTGATATGCCCCACACTCCCCAAAGTAACACTCTCTGATATACCCTACACTCCCCAAAGTAACACACTCTGATATACCCCACACTCCCCAAAGTAACACACTCTGATATACCCCACACTCCCCAAAGTAACACACTCTGATATACCCCACACTCCCCAAAGTAACACACTCTGATATACCCCACACTCCCCAAAGTAACACACTTTGATATACCCCACACTCCCCAAAGTAACACTCTCTGATATACCCCACACTCCCCACAGTAACACACTCTGATATTCACCACACTCCCCAAAGTAACACACGCTGATATACCCCACACTCCCCAAAGTAACACACTCTGATATACCCCACACTCCCCAAAGTAACACACTCTGATATTCTCCACACTCCCTAAAGTAACACATGCTGATATACCCCACACTCCCCAAAGTAACACTCTCTGTTATACCCCACACTCCCCACAGTAACACACTCTGATATTCTCCACACTCCCCAAAGTAACACACTCTGATATACCCCACACTCCCCAAAGTAACACACTCTGATATACCCCACACTCCCCAAAGTAACACTGTCTGATATACCCCACATTCCCCAAAGTAACACTCTCTGATATACCCCACACTCCCCAAAGTAACACACTCTGATATACCCCACACTCCCCAAAATAACACACTCTAATATACCCCACACTCCCCACAGTAACACACACTGATATACCCCACACTCCCCAAAGTAACACTCTCTGATATACCCCACACTCCCCAAAGTAACACACCCTGATATACCCCACACTCCCCACAGTAACACACTCCGATATACCCCACACTCTCCACAGTAACACACTCCGATATAACCCACACTTCCCACAGTAACACACCCCGATACACCCCACACTCCCCAAAGTAACACACTCCGATATACCCCACACTCCCCACAGTAACACACCCTGATATACCCCACACTCCCCACAGTAACACACTCTGATATACCCCACACTCCTCAAAGTAACACACTCTGATATACCCCACACTCCCCACAGTTACACACTCTGATATGCCCCACACTCCCCAAAGTAACACATGCTGATATACCCCACACTCCCCAAAGTAACACACTCTGATATACCCCACACTCCCCAAAGTAACACACTCTGATATTCTCCACACTCCCCAAAGTAACACACGCTGATATACCCCACACTCCCCAAAGTAACACACTCTGATATACCCCACACTCCCCAAAGTAACACACTCTGATATACCCCACACTCCCCAAAGTAACACACTCTGATATACCCCACACTCCCCAAAGTAACACACTCTGATATACCCCACACTCCCCAAAGTAACACACTCTGATATACTCCACACTCCCCAAAGTAACACTCTCTGATATACCCCACACTCCCCAAAGTAACACACTCTGATATACCCCACACTCCCCAAAGTAACACACTCTGATATACCCCACACTCCCCAAAGTAACACTGTCTGATATACCCCACACTCCCCAAAGTAACACTCTCTGATATACCCCACACTCCCCAAAGTAACACACTCTGATATACCCCACACTCCCCAAAATAACACACTCTAATATACCCCACACTCCCCACAGTAACACACACTGATATACCCCACACTCCCCAAAGTAACACTCTCTGATATACCCCACACTCCCCAAAGTAACACACCCTGATATACCCCACACTCCCCACAGTAACACACTCCGATATACCCCACACTCTCCACAGTAACACACTCCGATATAACCCACACTCCCCACAGTAACACACCCCGATACACCCCACACTCCCCAACGTAACACACTCCGATATACCCCACACTCCCCACAGTAACACACCCTGATATACCCCACACTCCCCAAAGTAACACACTCTGATATACCCCACACTCCCCAAAGTAACACTGTCTGATATACCCCACACTCCCCAAAGTAACACTCTCTGATATACCCCACACTCCCCAAAGTAACACACTCTGATATACCCCACACTCCCCAAAATAACACACTCTAATATACCCCACACTCCCCACAGTAACACACACTGATATACCCCACACTCCCCAAAG
This sequence comes from Isurus oxyrinchus, assembly GCA_026770705.1. Lineage (NCBI taxonomy): Eukaryota > Metazoa > Chordata > Chondrichthyes > Lamniformes > Lamnidae > Isurus > Isurus oxyrinchus. The sequence continues at coordinate 27,625 of JANJGN010002500.1, forward strand.
TAACACTCTCTGATATACCCCACACTCCCCAAAGTAACACACCCTGATATACCCCACACTCCCCACAGTAACACACTCCGATATACCCCACACTCTCCACAGTAACACACTCCGATATAACCCACACTCCCCACAGTAACACACCCCGATACACCCCACACTCCCCAAAGTAACAGACTCCGATATACCCCACACTCCCCACAGTAACACACCCTGATATACCCCACACTCCCCACAGTAACACACTCTGATATACCCCACACTCCCCAAAGTAACACACTCTGATATACCCCACACTCCCTAAAGTAACACACTCTGATATACCCCACACACCCCAAAGTAACACACTCTGATATTCTCCACACTCCCCAAAGTAACACACGCTGATATACCCCACACTCCCCAAAGTAACACACTCTGATATACCCCACACTCCCCAAAGTAACACACTCTGATATTCTCCACACTCCCCAAAGTAACACATGCTGATATACCCCACACTCCCCAAAGTAACACTCTCTGATATACCCCACACTCCCCACAGTAACACACTCTGATATTCTCCACACTCCCCAAAGTAACACACTCTGATATACCCCACACTCCCCAAAGTAACACACTCTGATATACCACACACTCCCCAAAGTAACACTGTCTGATATACCCCACACTCCCCAAAGTAACACTCTCTGATATACCCCACACTCCCCAAAGTAACACACACTGATATACCCCACACTCCCCAAAATAACACACTCTAATATACCCCACACTCCCCACAGTAACACACACTGATATACCCCACACTCCACAAAGTAACACTCTCTGATATACCCCACACTCCCCAAAGTAACACACCCTGATATACCCCACACTCCCCACAGTAACACACTCCGATATACCCCACACTCTCCACAGTAACACACTCCGATATAACCCACACTCCCCACAGTAACACACCCCGATACACCCCACACTCCCCAAAGTAACACACTCCGATATACCCCACACTCCCCACAGTAACACACCCTGATATACCCCACACTCCCCACAGTAACACACTCTGATATACCCCACACTCCCCAAAGTAACACACTCTGATATACCCCACACTCCCCACAGTTACACACTCTGATATGCCCCACACTCCCCAAAGTAACACACGCTGATATACCCCACACTCCCCAAAGTAACACACTCTGATATACCCCACACTCCCCAAAGTAACACACTTTGATATTCTCCACACTCCCCAAAGTAAAACACGCTGATATACCCCACACTCCCCAAAGTAACACACTCTGATATACCCCACACTCCCCAAAGTAACACACTCTGATATACCCCACACTCCCCAAAGTAACACACTCTGATATACCCCACACTCCCCAAAGTAACACACTCTGATATACCCCACACTCCCCAAAGTAACACACTCTGATATACTCCACACTCCCCAAAGTAACACTCTCTGATATACCCCACACTCCCCACAGTAACACACTCCGATATACCCCACACTCTCCACAGTAACACACTCCGATATAACCCACACTCCCCACAGTAACACACCCCGATACACCCCACACTCCCCAAAGTAACACACTCCGATATACCCCACACTCCCCACAGTAACACACCCTGATATACCCCACACTCCCCACAGTAACACACTCTGATATACCCCACACTCCCCAAAGTAACACACTCTGATATACCCCAAATTCCCCAAAGTAACACACTCTGATATACCCCACACTCCCCAAAGTAACACACTCTGATATACCCCACACTCCCCAAAGTAACACACTCTGATATACCCCACACTCCCCAAAGTAACACACTCTGATATTCTCCACACTCCCCAAAGTAACACACGCTGATATACCCCACAGTCCCCAAAGTAACACACTCTGATATACCCCACACTCCCCAAAGTAACACACTCTGATATTCTCCACACTCCCCAAAGTAACACTGTCTGATATACCCCACACTCCCCAAAGTAACACTCTCTGATATACCCCACACTCCCCAAAGTAACACACTCTGATATACCCCACACTCCCCAAAATAACACACTCTAATATACCCCACACTCCCCACAGTAACACACACTGATATACCCCACACTCCCCAAAGTAACACTCTCTGATATACCCCACACTCCCCAAAGTAACACACCCTGATATACCCCACACTCCCCACAGTAACACACTCCGATATACCCCACACTCTCCACAGTAACACACTCCGATATAACCCACACTCCCCACAGTAACCCACCCCGATACACCCCACACTCCCCAAAGTAACACACTCCGATATACCCCACACTCCCCACAGTAACACACCCTGATATACCCCACACTCCCCACAGTAACACACTCTGATATACCCCACACTCCCCAAAGTAACACACTCTGATATACCCCACACTCCCCACAGTTACACACTCTCATATACCCCACACTCCCCAAAGTAACACACTCTGTTATACCCCACACTCCCCAAAATAACACACTCTAATATACCCCACACTCCCCAAAGTAACACACTCTGATATACCCCACACTCCCCAAAGTAACACTCTCTGATATACCCCACACTCCCCAAAGTAACACACTCTGATATACCCCACACTCCCCAAAATAACACACTCTCATATACCCCACACTCCCCACAGTAACACACACTGATATACCCCACACTCCCCAAAGTAACACTCTCTGATATACCCCACACTCCCCAAAGTAACACACCCTGATATACCCCACACTCCCCACAGTAACACACTCCGATATACCCCACACTCTCCACAGTAACACACTCCGATATAACCCACACTCCCCACAGTAACACACCCCGATACACCCCACACTCCCCAAAGTAACACACTCCGATATACCCCACACTCCCCACAGTAACACACCCTGATATACCCCACACTCCCCACAGTAACACACTCTGATATACCCCACACTCCCCAAAGTAACACACTCTGATATACCCCACACTCCCTAAAGTAACACAGTCTGATATACCCCACACTCCCCAAAGTAACACACTCTGATATTCTCCACACTCCCCAAAGTAACACACGCTGATATACCCCACACTCCCCAAAGTAACACACTCTGATATACCCCACACTCCCCAAAGTAACACACTCTGATATTCTCCACACTCCCCAAAGTAACACATGCTGATATACCCCACACTCCCCAAAGTAACACTCTCTGATATACCCCACTCTCCCCACAGTAACACACTCTGATATTCTCCACACTCCCCAAAGTAACACACTCTGATATACCCCACACTCCCCAAAGTAACACACTCTGATATACCCCACACTCCCCAAAGTAACACTGTCTGATATACCCCACACTCCCCAAAGTAACACTCTCTGATATACCCCACACTCCCCAAAGTAACACACTCTGATATACCCCACACTCCCCAAAATAACACACTCTAATATACCCCACACTCCCCACAGTAACACACACTGATATACCCCACACTCCCCAAAGTAACACTCTCTGATATACCCCACACTCCCCAAAGTAACACACCCTGATATACCCCACACTCCCCACAGTAACACACTCCGATATACCCCACACTCTCCACAGTAACACACTCCGATATAACCCACACTCCCCACAGTAACACACCCCGATACACCCCACACTCCCCAAAGTAACACACTCCGATATACCCCACACTCCCCACAGTAACACACCCTGATATACCCCACACTCCCCACAGTAACACACTCTGATATACCCCACACTCCCCAAAGTAACACACTCTGATATACCCCACACTCCCCACAGTTACACACTCTGATATGCCCCACACTCCCCAAAGTAACACACGCTGATATACCCCACACTCCCCAAAGTAACACACTCTGATATACGCCACACTCCCCAAAGTAACACACTTTGATATTCTCCACACTCCCCAAAGTAACACACGCTGATATACCCGACACTCCCCAAAGTAACACACTCTGATATACCCCACACTCCCCAAAGTAACACACTCTGATATACCCCACACTCCCCAAAGTAACACACTCTGATATACCCCACACTCCCCAAAGTAACACACTCTGATATACCCCACACTCCACAAAGTAACACACTCTGATATACTCCACACTCCCCAAAGTAACACTCTCTGATATACCCCACACTCCCCAAAGTAACACACTCTGAAATACCCCACACTCCCCAAAGTAACACACTCTGATATACCCCACGCTCCCCAAAGTAACACTGTCTGATATACCCCTCACTCCCCAAAGTAACACTCTCTGATATACCCCACACTCCCCAAAGTAACACACTCTGATATACCCCACACTCCCCAAAATAACACACTCTAATATACCCCACACTCCCCACAGTAACACATACTGATATACCCCACACTCCCCAAAGTAACACTCTCTGATATACCCCACACTCCCCAAAGTAACACACCCTGATATACCCCACACTCCCCACAGTAACACACTCCGATATAACCCACACTCCCCACAGTAACACACCCCGATACACCCCACACTCCCCAAAGTAACACACTCCGATATACCCCACACTCCCCACAGTAACACACCCTGATATACCCCACACTCCCCACAGTAACACACTCTGATATACCCCACACTCCCCAAAGTAACACACGCTGATATACCCCACAGTCCCCAAAGTAACACACTCTGTTATACACCACACTCCCCAAAGTAACACACTCTGATATTCTCCACACTCCCCAAAGTAACACATGCTGATATACCCCACACTCCCCAAAGTAACACTCTCTGATATACCCCACACTCCCCACAGTAACACACTCTGATATTCTCCACACTCCCCAAAGTAACACACGCTGATATACCCCACACTCCCCAAAGTAACACACTCTGATATACCCCACACTCCCCAAAGTAACACACTCTGATATACCCCACACACCCCAAAGTAACACACTCTGATATACCCCACACTCCCCAAAGTAACACACTCTGATATACCCCACACTCCCCAAAGTAACACACTCTGATATACCCCACATTCCCCAAAGTAACACACTCTGATATACCCCACACTCCCCAAAGTAACACACTCTGATATACCCCACACTCCCCAAAGTAACACACTCTGATAAACCACACACTCCCCAAAGTAACACTGTCTGATATACCCCACACTCCCCAAAGTAACACTCTCTGATATACCCCACACTCCCCAAAGTAACACACTCTGATATACCCCACACTCCCCAAAATAACACACTCTAATATACCCCACACTCCCCACAGTAACACACACTGATATACCCCACACTCCCCAAAGTAACACTCTCTGATATACCCCACACTCCCCAAAGTAACACACCCTGATATACCCCACACTCCCCACAGTAACACACTCCGATATACCCCACACTCTCCACAGTAACACACTCCGATATAACCCACACTCCCCACAGTAACACACCCCGATACACCCCACAATCCCCAAAGTAACACACTCCGATATACCCCACACTCCCCACAGTAACACACCCTGATATACCGCACACTCCCCTCAGTAACACACTCTGATATACCCCACACTCCCCAAAGTAACACACTCTGATATACCCCACACTCCCCACAGTTACACACTCTGATATACCCCACACTCCCCAAAGTAACACTCTCTGATATACCCCACACTCCCCAAAGTAACACACTCTGATATACCCTACACTCCCCAAAGTAACACAATCTGATATACCCCACACTCCCCAAAGTAACACACTCTGATATACCCCACACTCCCCAAAGTAACACACTCTGATATACCCCACACTCCCCAAAGTAACACACTCTGATATACCCCACACTCCCCAAAGTAACACACTCTGATATACTCCACACTCCCCAAAGTAACACTCTCTGATATACCCCACACTCCCCAAAGTAACACACTCTGATATACCCCACACTCCCCAAAGTAACACACTCTGATATACCCCACACTCCGCAAAGTAACACTGTCTGATATACCCCACACTCCCCAAAGTAACACTCTCTGATATACCCCACACTCCCCAAAGTAACACACTCTGATATACCCCACACTCCCCAAAATAACACACTCTAATATACCCCACACTCCCCACAGAAACACACACTGATATACCCCACACTCCCCAAAGTAACACTCTCTGATATACCCCACACTCCCCAAAGTAACACACCCTGATATACCCCACACTCCCCACAGTAACACACTCCGATATACCCCACACTCTCCACAGTAACACACTCCGATATAACTCACACTCCCCACAGTAACACACCCCGATACACCCCACACTCCCCAAAGTAACACACTCCGATATACCCCACACTCCCCACAGTAACACACCCTGATATACCCCACATTCCCCAAAGTAACACACTCTGATATACCCCACACTCCCCAAAGTAACACACTCTGATATACCCCACACTCCCCAAAGTAACACACTCTGATAAACCACACACTCCCCAAAGTAACACTGTCTGATATACCCCACACTCCCCAAAGTAACACTCTCTGATATACCCCACACTCCCCAAAGTAACACACTCTGATATACCCCACACTCCCCAAAATAACACACTCTAATATACCCCACACTCCCCACAGTAACACACACTGATATACCCCACACTCCCCAAAGTAACGCTCTCTGATATACCCCACACTCCCCAAAGTAACACACCCTGATATACCCCACACTCCCCACAGTAACACACTCCGATATACCCCACACTCTCCACAGTAACACACTCCGATATAACCCACACTCCCCACAGTAACACACCCCGATACACCCCACAATCCCCAAAGTAACACACTCCGATATACCCCACACTCCCCACAGTAACACACCCTGATATACCGCACACTCCCCTCAGTAACACACTCTGATATACCCCACACTCCCCAAAGTAACACACTCTGATATACCCCACACTCCCCACAGTTACACACTCTGATATACCCCACACTCCCCAAAGTAACACTCTCTGATATACCCCACACTCCCCAAAGTAACACACTCTGATATACCCTACACTCCCCAAAGTAACACAATCTGATATACCCCACACTCCCCAAAGTAACACACTCTGATATACCCCACACTCCCCAAAGTAACACACTCTGATATACCCCACACTCCCCAAAGTAACACACTCTGATATACCCCACACTCCCCAAAGTAACACACTCTGATATACTCCACACTCCCCAAAGTAACACTCTCTGATATACCCCACACTCCCCAAAGTAACACACTCTGATATACCCCACACTCCCCAAAGTAACACACTCTGATATACCCCACACTCCGCAAAGTAACACTGTCTGATATACCCCACACTCCCCAAAGTAACACTCTCTGATATACCCCACACTCCCCAAAGTAACACACTCTGATATACCCCACACTCCCCAAAATAACACACTCTAATATACCCCACACTCCCCACAGAAACACACACTGATATACCCCACACTCCCCAAAGTAACACTCTCTGATATACCCCACACTCCCCAAAGTAACACACCCTGATATACCCCACACTCCCCACAGTAACACACTCCGATATACCCCACACTCTCCACAGTAACACACTCCGATATAACTCACACTCCCCACAGTAACACACCCCGATACACCCCACACTCCCCAAAGTAACACACTCCGATATACCCCACACTCCCCACAGTAACACACCCTGATATACCCCACACTCCCCACAGTAACACACTCTGATATACCCCACACTCCCCAAAGTAACACACTCTGATATACCCCACACTCCCCACTGTTACACACTCTGATATGCCCCACACTCCCCAAAGTAACACTCTCTGATATACCCCACACTCCCCAAAGTAACACACTCTGATATACGCCACACTCCCCAAAGTAACACACTTTGATATTCTCCACACTCCCCAAAGTAACACACGCTGATATACCCCACACTCCCCCAAGTAACACACTCTGATATACCCCACACTCCCCAAAGTAACACACTCTGATATACCCCACACTCCCCAAAGTAACACACTCTGATATACCCCACACTCCCCAAAGTAACACACTCTGATATACCCCACACTCCACAAAGTATCACACTCTGATATACTCCACACTCCCCAAAGTAACACTCTCTGATATACCCCACACTCCCCAAAGTAACACACTCTGAAATACCCCACACTCCCCAAAGTAACACACTCTGATATACCCCACGCTCCCCAAAGTAACACTGTCTGATATACCCCACACTCCCCAAAGTAACACTCTCTGATATACCCCACACTCCCCAAAGTAACACACTCTGATATACCCCACACTCCCCAAAATAACACACTCTAATATACCCCACACTCCCCACAGTAACACATACTGATATACCCCACACTCCCCAAAGTAACACTCTCTGATATACCCCACACTCCCCAAAGTAACACACCCTGATATACCCCACACTCCCCACAGTAACACACTCCGATATAACCCACACTCCCCACAGTAACACACCCCGATACACCCCACACTCCCCAAAGTAACACACTCCGATATACCCCACATTCCCACAGTAACACACCCTGATATACCCCACACTCCCCACAGTAACACACTCTGATATACCCCACACTCCCCAAAGTAACACACGCTGATATACCCCACACTCCCCAAAGTAACACACTCTGTTATACCCCACACTCCCCAAAGTAACACACTCTGATATTCTCCACACTCCCCAAAGTAACACTCTCTGATATACCCCACACTCCCCACAGTAACACACTCTGATATTCTCCACACTCCCCAAAGTAACACACGCTGATATACCCCACACTCCCCAAAGTAACACACTCTGATATACCCCACACTCCCCAAAGTAACACACTCTGATATACCCCACACACACCAAAGTAACACACTCTGATATACCCCACACTCCCCAAAGTAACACACTCTGATATACCCCACACTCCCCAAAGTAACACACTCTGATATACCCCACATTCCCCAAAGTAACACACTCTGATATACCCCACACTCCCCAAAGTAACACACTCTGATATACCCCACACTCCCCAAAGTAACACACTCTGATATACCCCACACTCCCCAAAGTAACACTGTCTGATATACCCCACACTCCCCAGAGTAACACTCTCTGATATACCCCACACTCCCCAAAGTAACACACTCTGATATACCCCACACTCCCCAAAATAACACACTCTAATATACCCCACACTCCCCACAGTAACACACACTGATATACCCCACACTCCCCAAAGTAACACTCTCTGATATACCCCACACTCCCCAAAGTAACACACCCTGATATACCCCACACTCCCCACAGTAACACACTCCGATATACCCCACACTCTCCACAGTAACACACTCCGATATAACCCACACTCCCCACAGTAACACACCCCGATACACCCCACACTCCCCAAAGTAACACACTCCGATATACCCCACACTCCCCACAGTAACACACCCTGATATACCGCACACTCCCCTCAGTAACACACTCTGATATACCCCACACTCCCCAAAGTAACACACTCTGATATACCCCACACTCCCCACAGTTACACACTCTGATATACCCCACACTCCCCAAAGTAACACTCTCTGATATACCCCACACTCCCCAAAGTAACACACTCTGATATACCCTACACTCCCCAAAGTAACACACTCTGATATACCCCACACTCCCCAAAGTAACACACTCTGACATACCCCACACTCCCCAAAGTAACACACTCTGATATACCCCACACTCCCCAAAGTAACACACTCTGATATACCCCACACTCCCCAAAGTAACACACTCTGATATACTCCACACTCCCCAAAGTAACACTCTCTGATATACCCCACACTCCCCAAAGTAACACACTCTGATATACCCCACACTCCCCAAAGTAACACACTCTGATATACCCCACACTCCCCAAAGTAACACTGTCTGATATACCCCACACTCCCCAAAGTAACACTCTCTGATATACCCCACGCTCCCCAAAGTAACACACTCTGATATACCCCACACTCCCCAAAATAACACACTCTAATATACCCCACACTCCCCACAGTAACACACACTGATATACCCCACACTCCCCAAAGTAACACTCTCTGATATACCCCACACTCCCCAAAGTAACACACCCTGATATACCCCACACTCCCCACAGTAACACACTCCGATATACCCCACACTCTCCACAGTAACACACTCCGATATAACTCACACTCCCCACAGTAACACACCCCGATACACCCCACACTCCCCAAAGTAACACACTCCGATATACCCCACACTCCCCACAGTAACACACCCTGATATACCCCACACTCCCCACAGTAACACACTCTGATATACCCCACACTCCCCAAAGTAACACACTCTGATATACCCCACACTCCGCACAGTTACACACTCTGATATGCCCCACACTCCCCAAAGTAACACTCTCTGATATACCCCACACTCCCCAAAGTAACACACTCTGATATACCCCACACTCCCCAAAGTAACACACTATGATATACCCCACACTCCCCAAAGTAACACACTCTGATATACCCCACACTCCCCAAAGTAACACACTTTGATATACCCAACACTCCCCAAAGTAACACTCTCTGATATACCCCACACTCCCCACAGTAACACACTCTGATATTCTCCACACTCCCCAAAGTAACACACTCTGATATACCCCACACTCCCCAAAGTAACACACTCTGATATACCCCACACTCCCCAAAGTAACACACTCTGATATTCTCCACACTCCCCAAAGTAACACACGCTGATATACCCCACACTCCCCAAAGTAACACACTCTGATATTCTCCACACTCCCCAAAGTAACACATGCTGATATACCCCACACTCCCCAAAGTAACACTCTCTGATATACCCCACACTCCCCACAGTAACACACTCTGATATACCCCACACTCCCCAAACTAACACACTCTGATATACCCCACACACCCCAAAGTAACACACTCTGATATACCCCACACTCCCCAAAGTAACACACTCTGATATACCCCACACTCCCCAAAGTAACACACTCTGATATACCCCACACTCCCCACAGTAACACACTCTGATATACTCCACACTCCCCAAAGTAACACACGCTGATATACCCCACACTCCCCAAAGTAACACACTCTGATATACCCCACACTCCCCAAAGTAACACACTCCTATATACCCCACACTCCCCAAAGTAACACTGTCTGATATACCCCACACTCCCGAAAGTAACACACTCTGATATACCCCACACTCCCCAAAGTAACACACTCTGATATACCCCACACTCCCCAAAATAACACACTCTAATATACCCCACACTCCCCACAGTAACACACACTGATATTCCCCACACTCCCCAAAGTAACACTCTCTGATATACCCCACACTCCCCAAAGTAACACACCCTGATATACCCCACACTCCCCACAGTAACACACTCCGATATACCCCACACTCTCCACAGTAACACACTCTGATATTCTCCACACTCCCCAAAGTAACACTCTCTGATATACCCCACACTCCCCACAGTAACACACTCTGATATACCCCACACTCCCCAAAGTAACACACTCTGATATACCCCACACACACCAAAGTAACACACTCTGATATACCCCACACTCCCCAAAGTAACACACTCTGATATACCCCACACTCCCCAAAGTAACACACTCTGATATACCCCACATTCCCCAAAGTAACACACTCTGATATACCCCACACTCCCCAAAGTAACACACTCTGATATACCCCACACTCCCCAAAGTAACACACTCTGATATACCCCACACTCCCCAAAGTAACACTGTCTGATATACCCCACACTCCCCAAAGTAACACTCTCTGATATACCCCACACTCCCCAAAGTAACACACTCTGATATACCCCACACTCCCCAAAATAACACACTCTAATATACCCCACACTCCCCACAGTAACACACACTGATATACCCCACACTCCCCAAAGTAACACTCTCTGATATACCCCACACTCCCCAAAGTAACACACCCTGATATACCCCACACTCCCCACAGTAACACACTCCGATATACCCCACACTCTCCACAGTAACACACTCCGATATAACCCACACTCCCCACAGTAACACACCCCGATACACCCCACACTCCCCAAAGTAACACACTCCGATATACCCCACACTCCCCACAGTAACACACCCTGATATACCGCACACTCCCCTCAGTAACACACTCTGATATACCCCACACTCCCCAAAGTAACACACTCTGATATACCCCACACTCCCCACAGTTACACACTCTGATATACCCCACACTCCCCAAAGTAACACTCTCTGATATACCCCACACTCCCCAAAGTAACACACTCTGATATACCCTACACTCCCCAAAGTAACACACTCTGATATACCCCACACTCCCCAAAGTAACACACTCTGACATACCCCACACTCCCCAAAGTAACACACTCTGATATACCCCACACTCCCCAAAGTAACACACTCTGATATACCCCACACTCCCCAAAGTAACACACTCTGATATACTCCACACTCCCCAAAGTAACACTCTCTGATATACCCCACACTCCCCAAAGTAACACACTCTGATATACCCCACACTCCCCAAAGTAACACACTCTGATATACCCCACACTCCCCAAAGTAACACTGTCTGATATACCCCACACTCCCCAAAGTAACACTCTCTGATATACCCCACGCTCCCCAAAGTAACACACTCTGATATACCCCACACTCCCCAAAATAACACAGTCTAATATACCCCACACTCCCCACAGTAACACACACTGATATACCCCACACTCCCCAAAGTAACACTCTCTGATATACCCCACACTCCCCAAAGTAACACACCCTGATATACCCCACACTCCCCACAGTAACACACTCCGATATACCCCACACTCTCCACAGTAACACACTCCGATATAACTCACACTCCCCACAGTAACACACCCCGATACACCCCACACTCCCCAAAGTAACACACTCCGATATACCCCACACTCCCCACAGTAACACACCCTGATATACCCCACACTCCCCACAGTAACACACTCTGATATACCCCACACTCCCCAAAGTAACACACTCTGATATACCCCACACTCCGCACAGTTACACACTCTGATATGCCCCACACTCCCCAAAGTAACACTCTCTGATATACCCCACACTCCCCAAAGTAACACACTCTGATATACCCCACACTCCCCAAAGTAACACACTATGATATACCCCACACTCCCCAAAGTAACACACTCTGATATACCCCACACTCCCCAAAGTAACACACTTTGATATACCCAACACTCCCCAAAGTAACACTCTCTGATATACCCCACACTCCCCACAGTAACACACTCTGATATTCTCCACACTCCCCAAAGTAACACACTCTGATATACCCCACACTCCCCAAAGTAACACACTCTGATATACCCCACACTCCCCAAAGTAACACACTCTGATATTCTCCACACTCCCCAAAGTAACACACGCTGATATACCCCACACTCCCCAAAGTAACACACTCTGATATTCTCCACTCTCCCCAAAGTAACACATGCTGATATACCCCACACTCCCCAAAGTAACACTCTCTGATATACCCCACACTCCCCACAGTAACACACTCTGATATACCCCACACTCCCCAAACTAACACACTCTGATATACCCCACACACCCCAAAGTAACACACTCTGATATACCCCACACTCCCCAAAGTAACACACTCTGATATACCCCACACTCCCCAAAGTAACACACTCTGATATACCCCACACTCCCCACAGTAACACACTCTGATATACTCCACACTCCCCAAAGTAACACACGCTGATATACCCCACACTCCCCAAAGTAACACACTCTGATATACCCCACACTCCCCAAAGTAACACACTCCGATATACCCCACACTCCCCAAAGTAACACTGTCTGATATACCCCACACTCCCGAAAGTAACACTCTCTGATATACCCCACACTCCCCAAAGTAACACACTCTGATATACCCCACACTCCCCAAAATAACACACTCTAATATACCCCACACTCCCCACAGTAACACACACTGATATTCCCCACACTCCCCAAAGTAACACTCTCTGATATACCCCACACTCCCCAAAGTAACACACCCTGATATGCCCCACACTCCCCACAGTAACACACACCGATATACCCCACACTCTCCACAGTAACACACTCCGATATACCCCACACTCCCCAAAGTAACACACTCTGATATACCCCACACTCCCCAAAGTAACACACTCTGATATACTCCACACTCCCCAAAGTTATACTCTCTGATATACCCCACACTCCCCAAAGTAACACACTCTGATATACCCCACACTCCACAAAGTAACACACTCAGATATACCCCACACTCCCCAAAGTAACACTGTCTGATATACCCCACACTCCCCAAAGTAACACTCTCTGATATACCCCACACTCCCCAAAGTAACACACTCTGATATACCCCACACTCCCCAAAATAACACACTCTAATATACCCCACACTCCCCACAGTAACACACATTGATATACCCCACACTCCCCAAAGTAACACTCTCTGATATACCCCACACTCCCCAAAGTAACACACCCTGATATACCCCACACTCCCCACAGTAACACACTCCGATATACCCCACACTCCCCACAGTAACACGCCCTGATATACCCCACACTCCCCACAGTAATACACTCTGATATACCCCACACTCCCCAAAGTAACACACGCTGATATACCCCACACTCCCCAAAGTAACACACTCTGATATACCCCACACTCCCCACAGTAACACACTCTGATATACCCCACACTCCCCAAAGTAACACACTCTGATATACCCCACACTCCCCAAAGTAACACACCCTGATATACCCCACACTCCCCACAGTAACACACTCCGATATACCCCACACTCCCCACAGTAACACCCCCTGATATACCCCACACTCCCCACAGAAACACACTCTGATATACCCCACACTCCCCAAAGTAACACACGCTGATATACCCCACACTCCCCAAAGTAACACACTCTGTTATACCCCGCACTCCCCAAAGTAACACACTCTGATATACCCCACACTCCCCAAAGTAACACTCTCTGATATACCCCACACTCCCCACAGTAACACACTCTGATATTCTCCACACTCCCCAAAGTAACACACGCTGATATACCCCACACTCCCCAAAGTAACACACTCTGATATACCCCACACTCCCCAAAGTAACACACTCTGATATACCCCACACACCCCAAAGTAACACACTCTGATATACCCCACACTCCCCAAAGTAACACACTCTGATATACCCCACATTCCCCAAAGTAACACACTCTGATATACCCCACACTCCCCAAAGTAACACACTCTGATATACCCCACACTCCCCAAAGTAACACACTCTGATATACCCCACACTCCCCAAAGTAACACTGTCTGATATACCCCACACTCCCCAAAGTAACACTCTCTGATATACCCCACACTCCCCAAAGTAACACACTCTGATATACCCCACACTCCCCAAAATAACACGCTCTAATATACCCCACACTCCCCACAGTAACACACACTCATATACCCCACACTCCCCAAAGTAACACTCTCTGATATACCCCACACTCCCCAAAGTAACACACCCTGATATACCCCACACTCCCCACAGTAACACACTCCGATATACCCCACACTCTCCACAGTAACACACTCCGATATAACCCACACTCCCCACAGTAACACACCCCGATACACCGCACACTCCCCAAAGTAACACACTCCGATATACCCCACACTCCCCACAGTAACACACCCTGATATACCCCACACTCCCCACAGTAACACACTCTGATAAACCCCACACTCCCCAAAGTAACACACTCTGATATACCCCACACTCCCCACAGTTACACACTCTGATATACCCCACACTCCCCAAAGTAACACTCTATGATATACCCCACAGTCCCCAAAGTAACACACTCTGATATACCCTACACTCCCCAAAGTAACACACTCTGATATACCGCACACTCCCCAAAGTAACACACTCTGATATACCCCACACTCCCCAAAGTAACACACTCTGATATACCCCACACTCCCCAAAGTAACACACTCTGATATACCCCACACTCCCCAAAGTAACACACTCTGATATACTCCACACTCCCCAAAGTAACACTCTCTGATATACCCCACACTCCCCAAAGTAACACACTCTGATATACCCACACTCCCCAAAGTAACACACTCTGATATACCCCACTCTCCCCAAAGTAACACTCTCTGATATACCCCACACTCCCCAAAGTAACACACTCTGATATACCCCACACTCCCCAAAATAACACACTCTAATATACCCCACACTCCCCACAGTAACACACACTGATATACCCTACACTCCCCTAAGTAACACTCTCTGATATACCCCACACTCCCCAAAGTAACACACTCTGATATACCCCACACTCCCCAAAGTAACACTCTCTGATATACCCCACACTCCCCACATTAACACACTCTGATATTCTCCACACTCCCCAAAGTAACACACTCTGATATACCCCACACTCCCCAAAGTAACACACTATGATATACCCCACACTCCCCAAAGTAACACTGTCTGATATACCCCACACTCCCCAAAGTAACACTCTCTGATATACCCCACACTCCCCAAAGTAACACACGCTGATATACCCCACACTCCCCAAAATAACACACTCTAATATACCCCACACTCCCCACAGTAACACACACTGATATACCCCACACTCCCCAAAGTAACACTCTCTGATATACCCCACACTCCCCAAAGTAACACACCCTGATATACCCCACACTCCCCACAGTAACACACTCCGATATACCCCACACTCTCCACAGTAACACACTCCGATATAACCCACACTCCCCACAGTAACACACCCCGATACACCCCACACTCCCCAAAGTAACACACTCCGATATACCCCACACACCCCACAGTAACACACCCTGATATACCGCACACTCCCCTCAGTAACACACTCTGATATACCCCACACTCCCCAAAGTAACACACTCTGATATACCCCACACTCCCCACAGTTACACACTCTGATATACCCCACACTCCCCAAAGTAACACTCTCTGATATACCCCACACTCCCCAAAGTAACACACTCTGATATACCCTACACTCCCCAAAGTAACACACTCTGATATACCCCACACTCCCCAAAGTAACACACTCTGACATACCCCACACTCCCCAAAGTAACACACTCTGATATACCCCACACTCCCCAAAGTAACACACTCTGATATACCCCATACTCCCCAAAGTAACACACTCTGATATACTCCACACTCCCCAAAGTAACACTCTCTGATATACCCCACACTCCCCAAAGTAACACACTCTGTTATACCCCACACTCCCCAAAGTAACACACTCTGATATACCCCACACTCCCCAAAGTAACACTGTCTGATATACCCCACACTCCCCAAAGTAACACTCTCTGATATACCCCACGCTCCCCAAAGTAACACACTCTGATATACCCCACACTCCCCAAAATAACACACTCTAATATACCCCACACTCCCCACAGTAACACACACTGATATACCCCACACTCCCCAAAGTAACACTCTCTGATATACCCCACGCTCCCCAAAGTAACACACCCTGATATACCCCACACTCCCCACAGTAACACACTCCGATATACCCCACACTCTCCACAGTAACACACTCCGATATAACTCACACTCCCCACAGTAACACACCCCGATACACCCCACACTCCCCAAAGTAACACACTCCGATATACCCCACACTCCCCACAGTAACACACCCTGATATACCCCACACTCCCCACAGTAACACACTCTGATATACCCCACACTCCCCAAAGTAACACACTCTGATATACCCCACACTCCGCACAGTTACACACTCTGATATGCCCCACACTCCCCAAAGTAACACTCTCTGATATACCCCACACTCCCCAAAGTAACACACTCTGATATACCCCACACTCCCCAAAGTAACACACTATGATATACCCCACACTCCCCAAAGTAACACACTCTGATATACCCCACACTCCCCAAAGTAACACACTTTGATATACCCAACACTCCCCAAAGTAACACTCTCTGATATACCCCACACTCCCCACAGTAACACACTCTGATATTCTCCACACTCCCCAAAGTAACACACTCTGATATACCCCACACTCCCCAAAGTAACACACTCTGATATACCCCACACTCCCCAAAGTAACACACTCTGATATTCTCCACACTCCCCAAAGTAACACACGCTGATATACCCCACACTCCCCAAAGTAACACACTCTGATATTCTCCACACTCCCCAAAGTAACACATGCTGATATACCCCACACTCCCCAAAGTAACACTCTCTGATATACCCCACACTCCCCACAGTAACACACTCTGATATACCCCACACTCCCCAAACTAACACACTCTGATATACCCCACACACCCCAAAGTAACACACTCTGATATACCCCACACTCCCCAAAGTAACACACTCTGATATACCCCACACTCCCCAAAGTAACACACTCTGATATACCCCACACTCCCCACAGTAACACACTCTGATATACTCCACACTCCCCAAAGTAACACACGCTGATATACCCCACACTCCCCAAAGTAACACACTCTGATATACCCCACACTCCCCAAAGTAACACACTCCGATATACCCCACACTCCCCAAAGTAACACTGTCTGATATACCCCACACTCCCGAAAGTAACACTCTCTGATATACCCCACACTCCCCAAAGTAACACACTCTGATATACCCCACACTCCCCAAAATAACACACTCTAATATACCCCACACTCCCCACAGTAACACACACTGATATTCCCCACACTCCCCAAAGTAACACTCTCTGATATACCCCACACTCCCCAAAGTAACACACCCTGATATACCCCACACTCCCCACAGTAACACACTCCGATATACCCCACACTCTCCACAGTAACACACTCCGATATACCCCACACTCCCCAAAGTAACACACTCTGATATACCCCACACTCCCCAAAGTAACACACTCTGATATACTCCACACTCCCCAAAGTTATACTCTCTGATATACCCCACACTCCCCAAAGTAACACACTCTGATATACCCCACACTCCACAAAGTAACACACTCAGATATACCCCACACTCCCCAAAGTAACACTGTCTGATATACCCCACACTCCCCAAAGTAACACTCTCTGATATACCCCACACTCCCCAAAGTAACACACTCTGATATACCCCACACTCCCCAAAATAACACACTCTAATATACCCCACACTCCCCACAGTAACACACATTGATATACCCCACACTCCCCAAAGTAACACTCTCTGATATACCCCACACTCCCCAAAGTAACACACCCTGATATACCCCACACTCCCCACAGTAACACACTCCGATATACCCCACACACCCCACAGTAACACCCCCTGATATACCCCACACTCCCCACAGTAACACACTCTGATATACCCCACACTCCCCAAAGTAACACACGCTGATATACCCCACACTCCCCAAAGTAACACACTCTGATATACCCCACACTCCCCACAGTAACACACTCTGATATACCCCACACTCCCCAAAGTAACACACTCTGATATACCCCACACTCCCCAAAGTAACACACCCTGATATACCCCACACTCCCCACAGTAACACACTCCGATATACCCCACACTCCCCACAGTAACACCCCCTGATATACCCCACACTCCCCACAGAAACACACTCTGATATACCCCACACTCCCCAAAGTAACACACGCTGATATACCCCACACTCCCCAAAGTAACACACTCTGTTATACCCCGCACTCCCCAAAGTAACACACTCTGATATACCCCACACTCCCCAAAGTAACACTCTCTGATATACCCCACACTCCCCACAGTAACACACTCTGATATTCTCCACACTCCCCAAAGTAACACACGCTGATATACCCCACACTCCCCAAAGTAACACACTCTGATATACCCCACACTCCCCAAAGTAACACACTCTGATATACCCCACACACCCCAAAGTAACACACTCTGATATACCCCACACTCCCCAAAGTAACACACTCTGATATACCCCACATTCCCCAAAGTAACACACTCTGATGTACCCCACACTCCCCAAAGTAACACACTCTGATATACCCCACACTCCCCAAAGTAACACACTCTGATATACCCCACACTCCCCAAAGTAACACTGTCTGATATACCCCACACTCCCCAAAGTAACACTCTCTGATATACCCCACACTCCCCAAAGTAACACACTCTGATATACCCCACACTCCCCAAAATAACACACTCTAATATACCCCACACTCCCCACAGTAACACACACTGATATACCCCACACTCCCCAAAGTAACACTCTCTGATATACCCCACACTCCCCAAAGTAACACACCCTGATATACCCCACACTCCCCACAGTAACACACTCCGATATACCCCACACTCTCCACAGTAACACACTCCGATATAACCCACACTCCCCACAGTAACACACCCCGATACACCGCACACTCCCCAAAGTAACACACTCCGATATACCCCACACTCCCCACAGTAACACACCCTGATATACCCCACACTCCCCACAGTAACACACTCTGATAAACCCCACACTCCCCAAAGTAACACACTCTGATATACCCCACACTCCCCACAGTTACACACTCTGATATACCCCACACTCCCCAAAGTAACACTCTATGATATACCCCACAGTCCCCAAAGTAACACACTCTGATATACCCTACACTCCCCTAAGTAACACACTCTGATATACCGCACACTCCCCAAAGTAACACACTCTGATATACCCCACACTCCCCAAAGTAACACACTCTGATATACCCCACACTCCCCAAAGTAACACACTCTGATATACCCCACACTCCCCAAAGTAACACACTCTGATATACTCCACACTCCCCAAAGTAACACTCTCTGATATACCCCACACTCCCCAAAGTAACACACTCTGATATACCCACACTCCCCAAAGTAACACACTCTGATATACCCCACTCTCCCCAAAGTAACACTCTCTGATATACCCCACACTCCCCAAAGTAACACACTCTGATATACCCCACACTCCCCAAAATAACACACTCTAATATACCCCACACTCCCCACAGTAACACACACTGATATACCCCACAATCCCCTAAGTAACACTCTCTGATATACCCCACACTCCCCAAAGTAACACACTCTGATATACCCCACACTCCCCAAAGTAACACTCTCTGATATACCCCACACTCCCCACATTAACACACTCTGATATTCTCCACACTCCCCAAAGTAACACACTCTGATATACCCCACACTCCCCAAAGTAACACACTCTGATATACCCCACACTCCCCAAAGTAACACTGTCTGATATACCCCACACTCCCCAAAGTAACACTCTCTGATATACCCCACACTCCCCAAAGTAACACACGCTGATATACCCCACACTCCCCAAAATAACACACTCTAATATACCCCACACTCCCCACAGTAACACACACTGATATACCCCACACTCCCCAAAGTAACACTCTCTGATATACCCCACACTCCCCAAAGTAACACACCCTGATATACACCACACTCCCCACAGTAACACACTCCGATATACCCCACACTCTCCACAGTAACACACTCCGATATAACCCACACTCCCCACAGTAACACACCCCGATACACCCCACACTCCCCAAAGTAACACACTCCGATATACCCCACACTCCCCACAGTAACACACCCTGATATACCCCACACTCCCCACAGTAACACACTCTGATATACCCCACACTCCCCAAAGTAACACACTCTGATATACCCCACACTCCCCACAGTTACACACTCTGATATGCCCCACACTCCCCAAAGTAACACTCTCTGATATACCCCACACTCCCCAAAGTAACACACTCTGATATACCCCACACTCCCCAAAGTAACACACTCTGATATACCCCACACTCCCCAAAGTAACACACTCTGATATACCCCACACTCCCCAAAGTAACACACTCTGATATACCCCACACTCCCCAAAGTAACACACGCTGATATACCCCACACTCCCCAAAGTAACACACTCTGATATACCCCACACTCCCCAAAGTAACACACTCTGATATTCTCCACACTCCCCAAAGTAACACATGCTGATATACCCCACACTCCCCAAAGTAACACTCTCTGATATACCCCACACTCCCCACAGTAACACACTCTGATATTCTCCACACTCCCCAAAGTAACACACTCTGATATACCCCACACTCCCCAAAGTAACACACTCTGATATACCACACACTCCCCAAAGTAACACTGTCTGATATACCCCACATTCCCCAAAGTAACACTCTCTGATATACCCCACACTCCCCAAAGTAACACACACTGATATACCCCACACTCCCCACAGTAACACACACTGATATACCCCACACTCCCCAAAGTAACACTCTCTGATATACCCCACACTCCCCAAAGTAACACACCCTGATATACCCCACACTCCCCACAGTAACACACTCCGATATACCCCACACTCTCCACAGTAACACACTCCGATATAACCCACACTCCCCACAGTAACACACACCGATACACCCCACACTCCCCAAAGTAACACACTCCGATATACCCCACACTCCCCACAGTAACACACCCTGATATACCCCACACTCCCCACAGTAACACACTCTGATATACCCCACACTCCCCAAAGTAACACACTCTGATATACCCCACACTCCCCACAGTTACACACTCTGATATGCCCCACACTCCCCAAAGTAACACATGCTGATATACCCCACACTCCCCAAAGTAACACACTCTGATATACCCCACACTCCCCAAAGTAACACACTCTGATATTCTCCACACTCCCCAAAGTAACGCACGCTGATATACCCCACACTCCCCAAAGTAACACACTCTGATATACCCCACACTCCCCAAAGTAACACACTCTGATATACCCCACACTCCCCAAAGTAACACACTCTGATATACCCCACACTCCCAAAGTAACACACTCTGATATACCCCACACTCCCCAAAGTAACACACTCTGATATACTCCACACTCCCCAAAGTAACACTCTCTGATATACCCCACACTCCCCAAAGTAACACACTCTGATATACCCCACACTCCCCAAAGTAACACACTCTGATATACGCCACACTCCCCAAAGTAACACTGTCTGATATACCCCACACTCCCCAAAGTAACACTCTCTGATATACCCCACACTCCCCAAAGTAACACACTCTGATATACCCCACACTCCCCAAAATAACACACTCTAATATACCCCACACTCCCCACAGTAACACACACTGATATACCCCACACTCCCCAAAGTAACACTCTCTGATATACCCCACACTCCCCAAAGTAACACACCCTGATATACCCCACACTCCCCAAAGTAACACACTCTGATATTCTCCACACTCCCCACAGTAACACACCCTGATATACCCCACACTCCCCAAAGTAACACACTCTGATATACCCCACACTCCCCAAAGTAACACTGTCTGATATACCCCACACTCCCCAAAGTAACACTCTCTGATATACCCCCACACTCCCCAAAGTAACACACTCTGATATACCCCACACTCCCCAAAATAACACACTCTAATATACCCCACACTCCCCACAGTAACACACACTGATATACCCCACACTCCCCAAAGTAACACTCTCTGATATACCCCACACTCCCCAAAGTAACACACCCTGATATACCCCACACTCCCCACAGTAACACACTCCGATATACCCCACACTCTCCACAGTAACACACTCCGATATAACCCACACTCCCCACAGTAACACACCCCGATACACCCCACACTCCCCAAAGTAACACACTCCGATATACCCCACACTCCCCAAAGTAACACACCCTGATATACCCCACACTCCCCACAGTAACACACTCTGATATACCCCACACTCCCCACAGTAACACACTCTGATATACCCCACACTCCCTAAAGTAACACACTCTGATATACCCCACACTCCCCAAAGTAACACACTCTGATATTCTCCACACTCCCCAAAGTAACACACGCTGATATACCCCACACTCCCCAAAGTACACACTCTGATATACCCACACTCCCCAAAGTAACACACTCTGATATTCTCCACACTCCCCAAAGTAACACATGCTGATATACCCCACACTCCCCAAAGTAACACTCTCTGATATACCCCGCACTCCCCACAGTAACACACTCTGATATTCTCCACACTCCCCAAAGTAACACACTCTGATATACCCCACACTCCCCAAAGTAACACACTCTGATATACCCCACACTCCCCAAAGTAACACTGTCTGATATACCCCACACTCCCCAAAGTAACACTCTCTGATATACCCCACACTCCCCAAAGTAACACACTCTGATATACCCCACACTCCCCAAAATAACACACTCTAATATACCCCACACTCCCCACAGTAACACACACTGATATACCCCACACTCCCCAAAGTAACACTCTCTGATATACCCCACACTCCCCAAAGTAACACACCCTGATATACCCCACAGTCCCCACAGTAACACACTCCGATATACCCCACACTCTCCACAGTAACACACTCCGATATAACCCACACTCCACAGTAACACACCCCGATACACCCCACACTCCCCAAAGTAACACACTCCGATATACCCCACACTCCCCACAGTAACACACCCTGCTATACCCCACACTCCCCACAGTAACACACTCTGATATACCCCACACTCCCCAAAGTAACACACTCTGATATACCCCACACTCCCCACAGTTACACACTCTGATATGCCCCACACTCCCCAAAGTAACACACGCTGATATACACCACACTCCCCAAAGTAACACACTCTGATATACCCCACACTCCCCAAAGTAACACACTTTTGATATTCTCCACACTCCCCAAAGTAACACACGCTGATATACCCCCACACTCCCCAAAGTAACACACTCTGATATACCCCAACACTCCCCAAAGTAACACACTCTGATATACCCCACACTCCCCAAAGTAACACACTCTGATATACCCCACACTCCCCAAAGTAACACACTCTGATATACCCCACACTCCCCAAAGTAACACACTCTGATATACTCCACACTCCCCAAAGTAACACTCTCTGATATACCCCACACTCCCCAAAGTAACACACTCTGAAATACCCCACACTCCCCAAAGTAACACACTCTGATATACCCCACGCTCCCCAAAGTAACACTGTCTGATATACCCCACACTCCCCAAAGTAACACTCTCTGATATACCCCACACTCCCCAAAGTAACACACACTGATATACCCCACACTCCCCAAAATAACACACTCTAATATACCCCACACTCCCCACCGTAACACATACTGATATACCCCACACTCCCCAAAGTAACACTCTCTGATATACCCCACACTCCCCAAAGTAACACACCCTGATATACCCCACACTCCCCACATTAACACACTCCGATATACCCCACACTCTCCACAGTAACACACTCCGATATAACCCACACTCCCCACAGTAACACACCCCGATACACCCCACACTCCCCAAAGTAACACACTCCGATATACCCCACACTCCCCACAGTAACACACCCTGATATACCCCACACTCCCCACAGTTACACACTCTGATATACCCCACACTCCTAAAAGTAACACACGCTGATATACCCCACACTCCCCAAAGTAACACACTCTGTTATACCCCACACTCCCCAAAGTAACACACTCTGATATTCTCCACACTCCCCAAAGTAACACTGTCTGATATACCCCACACTCCCCAAAGTAACACTCTCTGATATACCCCACACTCCCCAAAGTAACACACTCTGATATACCCCACACTCCCCAAAGTAACACACTCTGATATACCCCACACTCCCCAAAGTAACACTGTCTGATATACCCCACACTCCCCAAAGTAACACTCTCTGATATACCCCACACTCCCCAAAGTAACACACTCTGATATACCCCACACTCCCCAAAGTAACACTCTCTGATATACCCCACACTCCCCACATTAACACACTCTGATATTCTCCACACTCCCCACAGTAACACACTCTGATATACCCCACACTCCCCAAAGTAACACACTCTGATATACCCCACACTCCCCAAAGTAACACTGTCTGATATACCCCACACTCCCCAAAGTAACACTCTCTGATATACCCCACACTCCCCAAAGTAACACACGCTGATATACCCCACACTCCCCAAAATAACACACTCTAATATACCCCACACTCCCCACAGTAACACACACTGATATACCCCACACTCCCCAAAGTAACACTCTCTGATATACCCCACAATCCCCAAAGTAACACACCATGATATACCCCACACTCCCCACAGTAACACACTCCGATATACCCCACACTCTCCACAGTAACACACTCCGATATAACCCACACTCCCCACAGTAACACACCCCGATACACCCCACACTCCCCAAAGTAACACACTCCGATATACCCCACACACCCCACAGTAACACACCCTGATATACCGCACACTCCCCTCAGTAACACACTCTGATATACCCCACACTCCCCAAAGTAACACACTCTGATATACCCCACACTCCCCACAGTTACACACTCTGATATACCCCACACTCCCCAAAGTAACACTCTCTGATATACCCCACACTCCCCAAAGTAACACACTCTGATATACCCTACACTCCCCAAAGTAACACACTCTGATATACCCCACACTCCCCAAAGTAACACACTCTGACATACCCCACACTCCCCAAAGTAACACACTCTGATATACCCCACACTCCCCAAAGTAACACACTCTGATATACCCCACACTCCCCAAAGTAACACACTCTGATATACTCCACACTCCCCAAAGTAACACTCTCTGATATACCCCACACTCCCCAAAGTAACACACTCTGATATACCCCACACTCCCCAAAGTAACACACTCTGATATACCCCACACTCCCCAAAGTAACACTGTCTGATATACCCCACACTCCCCAAAGTAACACTCTCTGATATACCCCACGCTCCCCAAAGTAACACACTCTGATATACCCCACACTCCCCAAAATAACACACTCTAATATACCCCACACTCCCCACAGTAACACACACTGATATACCCCACACTCCCCAAAGTAACACTCTCTGATATACCCCACACTCCCCAAAGTAACACACCCTGATATACCCCACACTCCCCAAAGTAACACACTCTGATATTCTCCACACTCCCCACAGTAACACACCCTGATATACCCCACACTCCCCAAAGTAACACACTCTGATATACCCCACACTCCCCAAAGTAACACTGTCTGATATACCCCACACTCCCCAAAGTAACACTCTCTGATATACCCCACACTCCCCAAAGTAACACACTCTGATATACCCCACACTCCCCAAAATAACACACTCTAATATACCCCACACTCCCCACAGTAACACACACTGATATACCCCACACTCCCCAAAGTAACACTCTCTGATATACCCCACACTCCCCAAAGTAACACACCCTGATATACCCCACACTCCCCACAGTAACACACTCCGATATACCCCACACTCTCCACAGTAACACACTCCGATATAACCCACACTCCCCACAGTAACACACCCCGATACACCCCACACTCCCCAAAGTAACACACTCCGATATACCCCACACTCCCCAAAGTAACACACCCTGATATACCCCACACTCCCCACAGTAACACACTCTGATATACCCCACACTCCCCACAGTAACACACTCTGATATACCCCACACTCCCTAAAGTAACACACTCTGATATACCCCACACTCCCCAAAGTAACACACTGTGATATTCTCCACACTCCCCAAAGTAACACACGCTGATATACCCCACACTCCCCAAAGTAACACACTCTGATATACCCACACTCCCCAAAGTAACACACTCTGATATTCTCCACACTCCCCAAAGTAACACATGCTGATATACCCCACACTCCCCAAAGTAACACTCTCTGATATACCCCGCACTCCCCACAGTAACACACTCTGATATTCTCCACACTCCCCAAAGTAACACACTCTGATATACCCCACACTCCCCAAAGTAACACACTCTGATATACCCCACACTCCCCAAAGTAACACTGTCTGATATACCCCACACTCCCCAAAGTAACACTCTCTGATATACCCCACACTCCCCAAAGTAACACACTCTGATATACCCCACACTCCCCAAAATAACACACTCTAATATACCCCACACTCCCCACAGTAACACACACTGATATACCCCACACTCCCCAAAGTAACACTCTCTGATATACCCCACACTCCCCAAAGTAACACACCCTGATATACCCCACAGTCCCCACAGTAACACACTCCGATATACCCCACACTCTCCACAGTAACACACTCCGATATAACCCACACTCCCCACAGTAACACACCCCGATACACCCCACACTCCCCAAAGTAACACACTCCGATATACCCCACACTCCCCACAGTAACACACCCTGCTATACCCCACACTCCCCACAGTAACACACTCTGATATACCCCACACTCCCCAAAGTAACACACTCTGATATACCCCACACTCCCCACAGTTACACACTCTGATATGCCCCACACTCCCCAAAGTAACACACGCTGATATACACCACACTCCCCAAAGTAACACACTCTGATATACCCCACACTCCCCAAAGTAACACACTTTGATATTCTCCACACTCCCCAAAGTAACACACGCTGATATACCCCACACTCCCCAAAGTAACACACTCTGATATACCCCACACTCCCCAAAGTAACACACTCTGATATACCCCACACTCCCCAAAGTAACACACTCTGATATACCCCACACTCCCCAAAGTAACACACTCTGATATACCCCACACTCCCCAAAGTAACACACTCTGATATACTCCACACTCCCCAAAGTAACACTCTCTGATATACCCCACACTCCCCAAAGTAACACACTCTGAAATACCCCACACTCCCCAAAGTAACACACTCTGATATACCCCACGCTCCCCAAAGTAACACTGTCTGATATACCCCACACTCCCCAAAGTAACACTCTCTGATATACCCCACACTCCCCAAAGTAACACACACTGATATACCCCACACTCCCCAAAATAACACACTCTAATATACCCCACACTCCCCACCGTAACACATACTGATATACCCCACACTCCCCAAAGTAACACTCTCTGATATACCCCACACTCCCCAAAGTAACACACCCTGATATACCCCACACTCCCCACAGTAACACACTCCGATATACCCCACACTCTCCACAGTAACACACTCCGATATAACCCACACTCCCCACAGTAACACACCCCGATACACCCCACACTCCCCAAAGTAACACACTCCGATATACCCCACACTCCCCACAGTAACACACCCTGATATACCCCACACTCCCCACAGTTACACACTCTGATATACCCCACACTCCTAAAAGTAACACACGCTGATATACCCCACACTCCCCAAAGTAACACACTCTGTTATACCCCACACTCCCCAAAGTAACACACTCTGATATTCTCCACACTCCCCAAAGTAACACTGTCTGATATACCCCACACTCCCCAAAGTAACACTCTCTGATATACCCCACACTCCCCAAAGTAACACACTCTGATATACCCCACACTCCCCAAAGTAACACACTCTGATATACCCCACACTCCCCAAAGTAACACTGTCTGATATACCCCACACTCCCCAAAGTAACACTCTCTGATATACCCCACACTCCCCAAAGTAACACACTCTGATATACCCCACACTCCCCAAAGTAACACTCTCTGATATACCCCACACTCCCCACATTAACACACTCTGATATTCTCCACACTCCCCACAGTAACACACTCTGATATACCCCACACTCCCCAAAGTAACACACTCTGATATACCCCACACTCCCCAAAGTAACACTGTCTGATATACCCCACACTCCCCAAAGTAACACTCTCTGATATACCCCACACTCCCCAAAGTAACACACGCTGATATACCCCACACTCCCCAAAATAACACACTCTAATATACCCCACACTCCCCACAGTAACACACACTGATATACCCCACACTCCCCAAAGTAACACTCTCTGATATACCCCACACTCCCCAAAGTAACACACCCTGATATACCCCACACTCCCCACAGTAACACACTCCGATATACCCCACACTCTCCACAGTAACACACTCCGATATAACCCACACTCCCCACAGTAACACACCCCGATACACCCCACACTCCCCAAAGTAACACACTCCGATATACCCCACACACCCCACAGTAACACACCCTGATATACCGCACACTCCCCTCAGTAACACACTCTGATATACCCCACACTCCCCAAAGTAACACACTCTGATATACCCCACACTCCCCACAGTTACACACTCTGATATACCCCACACTCCCCAAAGTAACACTCTCTGATATACCCCACACTCCCCAAAGTAACACACTCTGATATACCCTACACTCCCCAAAGTAACACACTCTGATATACCCCACACTCCCCAAAGTAACACACTCTGACATACCCCACACTCCCCAAAGTAACACACTCTGATATACCCCACACTCCCCAAAGTAACACACTCTGATATACCCCACACTCCCCAAAGTAACACACTCTGATATACTCCACACTCCCCAAAGTAACACTCTCTGATATACCCCACACTCCCCAAAGTAACACACTCTGATATACCCCACACTCCCCAAAGTAACACACTCTGATATACACCCACACTCCCCAAAGTAACACTGTCTGATATACCCCACACTCCCCAAAGTAACACTCTCTGATATACCCACGCTCCCCAAAGTAACACACTCTGATATACCCCACACTCCCCAAAATCACACACTCTAATATACCCCACACTCCCCACAGTAACACACACTGATATACCCCACACTCCCCAAAGTAACACTCTCTGATATACCCCACACTCCCCAAAGTAACACACCCTGATATACCCCACACTCCCCACAGTAACACACTCCGATATACCCCACACTCTCCACAGTAACACCTCCGATATAACTCACACTCCCCACAGTAACACACCCCGATACACCCCACACTCCCCAAAGTAACACACTCCGATATACCCCACACTCCCCACAGTAACACACCCTGATATACCCCACACTCCCCACAGTAACACACTCTGATATACCCACACTCCCCAAAGTAACACACTCTGATATACCCACACTCCGCACAGTTACACACTCTGATATGCCGCACACTCCCAAAGTAACACTCTCTGATATACCCCACACTCCCCAAAGTAAACACACTCTGATATACCCCACACTCCCCAAAGTAACACACTATGATATACCCCACACTCCCCAAAGTAACACACTCTGATATACCCCACACTCCCCAAAGTAACACACTTTGATATACCCAACACTCCCCAAAGTAACACTCTCTGATATACCCCACACTCCCCACAGTAACACACTCTGATATTCTCCACACTCCCCAAAGTAACACACTCTGATATACCCCACACTCCCCAAAGTAACACACTCTGATATACCCCACACTCCCCAAAGTAACACACTCCTGATATTCTCCACACTCCCCAAAGTAACACACGCTGATATACCCCACACTCCCCAAAGTAACACACTCTGATATTCTCCACACTCCCCAAAGTAACACATGCTGATATACCCCACACTCCCCAAAGTAACACTCTCTGATATACCCCACACTCCCCACAGTAACACACTCTGATATACCCAACACTCCCCAAACTAACACACTCTGATATACCCCACACACCCCAAAGTAACACACTCTGATATACCCCACACTCCCCAAAGTAACACACTCTGATATTACCCCACACTCCCCAAAGTAACACACTCTGATATACCCCACACTCCCCACAGTAACACACTCTGATATACTCCACACTCCCCAAAGTAACACACGCTGATATACCCCACACTCCCCAAAGTAACACACTCTGATATACCCACACTCCCCAAAGTAACACACTCCGATATACCCCACACTCCCCAAAGTAACACTGTCTGATATACCCCACACTCCCGAAAGTAACACTCTCTGATATACCCCACACTCCCCAAAGTAACACACTCTGATATACCCCACACTCCCCAAAATAACACACTCTAATATACCCCACACTCCCCACAGTAACACACATTGATATACCCCACACTCCCAAAGTAACACTCTCTGATATACCCCACACTCCCCAAAGTAACACACCCTGATATACCCCACACTCCCCACAGTAACACACTCCGATATACCCCACACTCCCCACAGTAACACCCCCTGATATACCCCACACTCCCCACAGTAACACACTCTGATATACCCCACACTCCCCAAAGTAACACACGCTGATATACCCCACACTCCCCAAAGTAACACACTCTGATATACCCCACACTCCCCACAGTAACACACTCTGATATACCCCACACTCCCCAAAGTAACACACTCTGATATACCCCACACTCTCCAAAGTAACACACCCTGATATACCCCACACTCCCCACAGTAACACACTCCGATATACCCCACACTCCCCACAGTAACACCACCTGATATACCCCACACTCCCCCACAGAAACACACTCTGATATACCCCACACTCCCCCAAAGTAACACACGCTGATATACCCCACACTCCCCAAAGTAACACACTCTGTTATACCCCGCACTCCCCAAAGTAACACACTCTGATATACCCCACACTCCCCAAAGTAACACTCTCTGATATACCCCACACTCCCACAGTAACACACTCTGATATTCTCCACACTCCCCAAAGTAACACACGCTGATATACCCCACACTCCCCAAAGTAACACACTCTGATATACCCCACACTCCCCAAAGTAACACACTCTGATATACCCCACACACCCCAAAGTAACACACTCTGATATACCCCACACTCCCCAAAGGAACACACTCTGATATACCCCACATTCCCCAAAGTAACACACTCTGATATACCCCACACTCCCCAAAGTAACACACTCTGATATACCCCACACTCCCCAAAGTAACACACTCTGATATACCCCACACTCCCCAAAGTAACACTGTCTGATATACCCCACACTCCCCAAAGTAACACTCTCTGATATACCCCACACTCCCCAAAGTAACACACTCTGATATACCCCACACTCCCCAAAATAACACACTCTAATATACCCCACACTCCCCACAGTAACACACACTGATATACCCCACACTCCCCAAAGTAACACTCTCTGATATACCCCACACTCCCCAAAGTAACACACCCTGATATACCCCACACTCCCCACAGTAACACACTCCGATATACCCCACACTCTCCACAGTAACACACTCCGAGATAACCCGCACTCCCCACAGTAACACACCCCGATACACCGCACACTCCCCAAAGTAACACACTCCGATATACCCCACACTCCCCACAGTAACACACCCTGATATACCCCACACTCCCCACAGTAACACACTCTGATAAACCCCACACTCCCCAAAGTAACACACTCTGATATACCCCACACTCCCCACAGTTACACACTCTGATATACCCCACACTCCCCAAAGTAACACTCTATGATATACCCCACAGTCCCCAAAGTAACACACTCTGATATACCCTACACTCCCCAAAGTAACACACTCTGATATACCGCACACTCCCCAAAGTAACACACTCTGATATACCCCACACTCCCCAAAGTAACACACTCTGATATACCCCACACTCCCCAAAGTAACACACTCTGATATACCCCACACTCCCCAAAGTAACACACTCTGATATACTCCACACTCCCCAAAGTAACACTCTCTGATATACCCCACACTCCCCAAAGTAACACACTCTGATATACCCACACTCCCCAAAGTAACACACTCTGATATACCCCACTCTCCCCAAAGTAACACTCTCTGATATACCCCACACTCCCCAAAGTAACACACTGTGATATACCCCACACTCCCCAAAATAACACACTCTAATATACCCCACACTCCCCACAGTAACACACACTGATATACCCCACACTCCCCTAAGTAACACTCTCTGATATACCCCACACTCCCCAAAGTAACACACTCTGATATACCCCACACTCCCCAAAGTAACACTCTCTGATATACCCCACACTCCCCACATTAACACACTCTGATATTCTCCACACTCCCCAAAGTAACACACTCTGATATACCCCACACTCCCCAAAGTAACACACTCTGATATTCTCCACACTCCCCAAAGTAACACACGCTGATATACCCCACACTCCCCAAAGTAACACACTCTGATATACCCACACTCCCCAAAGTAACACACTCTGATATTCTCCACACTCCCCAAAGTAACACATGCTGATATACCCCACACTCCCCAAAGTAACACTCTCTGATATACCCCGCACTCCCCACATTAACACACTCTGATATTCTCCACACTCCCCAAAGTAACACACTCTGATATACCCCACACTCCCCAAAGTAACACACTCTGATATACCCCACACTCCCCAAAGTAACACTGTCTGATATACCCCACACTCCCCAAAGTAACACTCTCTGATATACCCCACACTCCCCAAAGTAACACACTCTGATATACCCCACACTCCCCAAAATAACACACTCTAATATACCCCACACTCCCCACAGTAACACACACTGATATACCCCACACTCCCCAAAGTAACACTCTCTGATATACCCCACACTCCCCAAAGTAACACACCCTGATATACCCCACAGTCCCCACAGTAACACACTCCGATATACCCCACACTCTCCACAGTAACACACTCCGATATAACCCACACTCCCCACAGTAACACACCCCGATACACCCCACACTCCCCAAAGTAACACACTCCGATATACCCCACACTCCCCACAGTAACACACCCTGCTATACCCCACACTCCCCACAGTAACACACTCTGATATACCCCACACTCCCCAAAGTAACACACTCTGATATACCCCACACTCCCCACAGTTACACACTCTGATATGCCCCACACTCCCCAAAGTAACACACGCTGATATACACCACACTCCCCAAAGTAACACACTCTGATATACCCCACACTCCCCAAAGTAACACACTTTGATATTCTCCACACTCCCCAAAGTAACACACTCTGATATACCCCACACTCCCCAAAGTAACACACTCTGATATACCCCACACTCCCCAAAGTAACACACTCTGATATACCCCACACTCCCCAAAGTAACACACTCTGATATACCCCACACTCCCCAAAGTAACACACTCCGATATACTCCACACTCCCCAAAGTAACACTCTCTGATATACCCCACACTCCCCAAAGTAACACACTCTGAAATACCCCACACTCCCCAAAGTAACACACTCTGATATACCCCACGCTCCCCAAAGTAACACTGTCTGATATACCCCACACTGCCCAAAGTAACACTCTCTGATATACCCCACACTCCCCAAAGTAACACACACTGATATACCCCACACTCCCCAAAATAACACACTCTAATATACCCCACACTCCCCACCGTAACACATACTGATATACCCCACACTCCCCAAAGTAACACTCTCTGATATACCCCACACTCCCCAAAGTAACACACCCTGATATACCCCACACTCCCCACAGTAACACACTCCGATAAACCCCACACTCTCCACAGTAACACACTCCGATATAACCCACACTCCCCACAGTAACACACCCCGATACACCCCACACTCCCCAAAGTAACACACTCCGATATACCCCACACTCCCCACAGTAACACACCCTGATATACCCCACACTCCCCACAGTTACACACTCTGATATACCCCACACTCCTAAAAGTAACACACGCTGATATACCCCACACTCCCCAAAGTAACACACTCTGTTATACCCCACACTCCCCAAAGTAACACACTCTGATATTCTCCACACTCCCCAAAGTAACACTGTCTGATATACCCCACACTCCCCAAAGTAACACTCTCTGATATACCCCACACTCCCCAAAGTAACACACTCTGATATACCCCACACTCCCCAAAGTAACACACTCTGATATACCCCACACTCCCCAAAGTAACACTGTCTGATATACCCCACACTCCCCAAAGTAACACTCTCTGATATACCCCACACTCCCCAAAGTAACACACTCTGATATACCCCACACTCCCCAAAGTAACACTCTCTGATATACCCCACACTCCCCACATTAACACACTCTGATATTCTCCACACTCCCCACAGTAACACACTCTGATATACCCCACACTCCCCAAAGTAACACACTCTGATATACCCCACACTCCCCAAAGTAACACTGTCTGATATACCCCACACTCCCCAAAGTAACACTCTCTGATATACCCCACACTCCCCAAAGTAACACACGCTGATATACCCCACACTCCCCAAAATAACACACTCTAATATACCCCACACTCCCCACAGTAACACACACTGATATACCCCACACTCCCCAAAGTAACACTCTCTGATATACCCCACACTCCCCAAAGTAACACACCCTGATATACCCCACACTCCCCACAGTAACACACTCCGATATACCCCACACTCTCCACAGTAACACACTCCGATATAACCCACACTCCCCACAGTAACACACCCCGATACACCCCACACTCCCCAAAGTAACACACTCCGATATACCCCACACACCCCACAGTAACACACCCTGATATACCGCACACTCCCCTCAGTAACACACTCTGATATACCCCACACTCCCCAAAGTAACACACTCTGATATACCCCACACTCCCCACAGTTACACACTCTGATATACCCCACACTCCCCAAAGTAACACTCTCTGATATACCCCACACTCCCCAAAGTAACACACTCTGATATACCCTACACTCTCCAAAGTAACACACTCTGATATACCCCACACTCCCCAAAGTAACACACTCTGACATACCCCACACTCCCCAAAGTAACACACTCTGATATACCCCACACTCTCCAAAGTAACACACCCTGATATACCCCACACTCCCCACAGTAACACACTCCGATATACCCCACACTCCCCACAGTAACACCACCTGATATAACCCACACTCCCCACAGAAACACACTCTGATATACCCCACACTCCCCAAAGTAACACACGCTGATATACCCCACACTCCCCAAAGTACACACTCTGTTATACCCCGCACTCCCCAAAGTAACACACTCTGATATACCCCACACTCCCAAAGTAACACTCTCTGATATACCCCACACTCCCCACAGTAACACACTCTGATATTCTCCACACTCCCCAAAGTAACACACGCTGATATACCCCACACTCCCCAAAGTAACACACTCTGATATACCCCCCCAACACTCCCCAAAGTAACACACTCTGATATACCCCACACACCCCAAAGTAACACACTCTGATATACCCCCACACTCCCCAAAGTAACACACTCTGATATACCCCACATTCCCCAAAGTAACACACTCTGATATACCCCACACTCCCCAAAGTAACACACTCTGATATACCCCACACTCCCCAAAGTAACACACTCTGATATACCCCACACTCCCCAAAGTAACACTGTCTGATATACCCCACACTCCCCAAAGTAACACTCTCTGATATACCCCACACTCCCCAAAGTAACACACTCTGATATACCCCACACTCCCCAAAATAACACACTCTAATATACCCCACACTCCCCACAGTAACACACACTGATATACCCCACACTCCCCAAAGTAACACTCTCTGATATAGCCCACACTCCCAAAGTAACACACCCTGATATACCCCACACTCCCCACAGTAACACACTCCGATATACCCCACACTCTCCACAGTAGCACACTCCGATATAACCCGCACTCCCCACAGTAACACACCCCGATACACCGCACACTCCCCAAAGTAACACACTCCGATATACCCCACACTCCCCACAGTAACACACCCTGATATACCCCACACTCCCCACAGTAACACACTCTGATAAACCCCACACTCCCCAAAGTAACACACTCTGATATACCCCACACTCCCCACAGTTACACACTCTGATATACCCCACACTCCCCAAAGTAACACTCTATGATATACCCCACAGTCCCCAAAGTAACACACTCTGATATACCCTACACTCCCAAAGTAACACACTCTGATATACCGCACACTCCCCAAAGTAACACACTCTGATATACCCCACACTCCCCAAAGTAACACACTCTGATATACCCCACACTCCCCAAAGTAACACACTCTGATAGACCCCACACTCCCCAAAGTAACACACTCTGATATACTCCACACTCCCCAAAGTAACACTCTCTGATATACCCCACACTCCCCAAAGTAACACACTCTGATATACCCACACTCCCCAAAGTAACACACTCTGATATACCCCACTCTCCCCAAAGTAACACTCTCTGATATACCCCACACTCCCCAAAGTAACACACTGTGATATACCCCACACTCCCCAAAATAACACACTCTAATATACCCCACACTCCCCACAGTAACACACACTGATATACCCCACACTCCCCTAAGTAACACTCTCTGATATACCCCACACTCCCCAAAGTAACACACTCTGATATACCCCACACTCCCCAAAGTAACACTCTCTGATATACCCCACACTCCCCACATTAACACACTCTGATATTCTCCACACTCCCAAAGTAACACACTCTGATATACCCCACACTCCCCAAAGTAACACACTCTGATATTCTCCACACTCCCCAAAGTAACACACGCTGATATACCCCACACTCCCCAAAGTAACACACTCTGATATACCCACACTCCCCAAAGTAACACACTCTGATATTCTCCACACTCCCCAAAGTAACACATGCTGATATACCCCACACTCCCCAAAGTAACACTCTCTGATATACCCCGCACTCCCCACAGTAACACACTCTGATATTCTCCACACTCCCCAAAGTAGACACACTCTGATATACCCCACACTCCCCAAAGTAACACACTCTGATATACCCCACACTCCCCAAAGTAACACTGTCTGATATACCCCACACTCCCCAAAGTAACACTCTCTGATATACCCCACACTCCCCAAAGTAACACACTCTGATATACCCCACACTCCCCAAAATAACACACTCTAATATACCCCACACTCCCCACAGTAACACACACTGATATACCCCACACTCCCCAAAGTAACACTCTCTGATATACCCCACACTCCCCAAAGTAACACACCCTGATATACCCCACAGTCCCCACAGTAACACACTCCGATATACCCCACACTCTCCACAGTAACACACTCCGATATAACCCACACTCCCCACAGTAACACACCCCGATACACCCCACACTCCCCAAAGTAACACACTCCGATATACCCCACACTCCCCACAGTAACACACCCTGCTATACCCCACACTCCCCACAGTAACATACTCTGATATACCCCACACTCCCCAAAGTAACACACTCTGATATACCCCACACTCCCCACAGTTACACACTCTGATATGCCCCACACTCCCCAAAGTAACACACGCTGATATACACCACACTCCCCAAAGTAACACACTCTGATATACCCCACACTCCCCAAAGTAACACACTTTGATATTCTCCACACTCCCCAAAGTAACACACGCTGATATACCCCACACTCCCCAAAGTAACACACTCTGATATACCCCACACTCCCCAAAGTAACACACTCTGATATACCCCACACTCCCCAAAGTAACACACTCTGATATACCCGACACTCCCCAAAGTAACACACTCTGATATACCCCACACTCCCCAAAGTAACACACTCTGATATACTCCACACTCCCCAAAGTAACACTCTCTGATATACCCCACACTCCCCAAAGTAACACACTCTGAAATACCCCACACTCCCCAAAGTAACACACTCTGATATACCCCACGCTCCCCAAAGTAACACTGTCTGATATACCCCACACTCCCCAAAGTAACACTCTCTGATATACCCCACACTCCCCAAAGTAACACACACTGATATACCCCACACTCCCCAAAATAACACACTCTAATATACCCCACACTCCCCACCGTAACACATACTGATATACCCCACACTCCCCAAAGTAACACTCTCTGATA
This sequence comes from Isurus oxyrinchus, assembly GCA_026770705.1. Taxonomy (NCBI): domain Eukaryota; kingdom Metazoa; phylum Chordata; class Chondrichthyes; order Lamniformes; family Lamnidae; genus Isurus; species Isurus oxyrinchus. The sequence continues at coordinate 68,260 of JANJGN010002500.1, forward strand.
TACCCCACACTCCCCAAAGTAACACACCCTGATATACCCCACACTCCCCACAGTAACACACTCCGATATACCCCACACTCTCCACAGTAACACACTCGATATAACCCACACTCCCCACAGTAACACACCCCGATACACCCCACACTCCCCAAAGTAACACACTCCGATATACCCCACACTCCCCACAGTAACACACCCTGATATACCCCACACTCCCACAGTTACACACTCTGATATACCCCACACTCCTAAAAGTAACAGCACGCTGATATACCCCACACTCCCCAAAGTAACACACTCTGTTATACCCCACACTCCCCAAAGTAACACACTCTGATATTCTCCACACTCCCCAAAGTAACACTGTCTGATATACCCCACACTCCCCAAAGTAACACTCTCTGATATACCCCACACTCCCCAAAGTAACACACTCTGATATACCCCACACTCCCCAAAGTAACACACTCTGATATACCCCACACTCCCCAAAGTAACACTGTCTGATATACCCCACACTCCCCAAAGTAACACTCTCTGATATACCCCACACTCCCCGAAAGTAACACACTCTGATATACCCCACACTCCCCAAAGTAACACTCTCTGATATACCCCACACTCCCCACATTAACACACTCTGATATTCTCCACACTCCCCACAGTAACACACTCTGATATACC
>JANJGN010002501.1:0-68925 GCA_026770705.1 Isurus oxyrinchus
TACTCTGTTCAGCTCTGCTAAACTCTGTTTAACTCTGTTTAAATCTGTATGCCTCTGTTTAACACAGTTCACTCGGTTTCCCTCTCTTTGCTTCTGTTTAACTCCGTTTAACTCTGTTTGCCTCTGTTTAAACTCTTCTTCAATCTGTTCACCTCCGTTTAACTCTGTTTAAATTTGTTTAACTCTGTTTGCCTCTGTTTAACTCTGTTTGCCTCTGTTCAAGTCTATTTAACTGTGTTTGCCTCGGTCTAACTCTGTTTAACTCTGTTTAAATCTGTTTAACTCTGTTTAAATCTGTTTGCCTCTGTTTAACTCTGTTTGCCTCTGTTCAACTCTATTTAACTGCGTTTGCCTCGGTCGAACTCTGTTTAACTCTGTTTAACTCTGTTTGCCTCTGTTCAACTCTGTTTACATCTGTTTAAGTCTGTATGCCTCTGTTTAAATCGTTTTAACTATGTTTAGCTCTGTTCAACTCTGTTTGCCTCTGTTTGCCTCTGTTTAACTCTGTTTAACTCTTTATCCCTCTGTTTGCCTCTGTTTAACTCTGTTTAAATCTGTTGAACTCTGTTTGCCTCTGTTTAACTCTGTTTAACTCTTTTCGCCTCTGCTGAACACTGTTTATGTCTGTTGAACTCTGTTTGCCTCTGTTTAACGCTGTTTAACTCTGTTTGCCTCTGTTTAACTCTGTTTAACTCTGTATGCCTCTGTTTAACTCTGTTTGCCTCTGTTTAACTCTGTTTAACCACGTTTGCCACTGTTTAAATCTATTTAGCTTTGTTTGCCTCTGTTGAACTCTATTTAACTCTTTTTAACTCTATTTAACTGTGTTTGCCTCGGTCTAACTCTGTTTAACTCTGTTTAAACTCTGTTTGCCTCTGTTCAACTCTGTTTACCTCTGTTTAAGTCTGTATGCCTCTGTTTAAATCTTTTTAACTCTGTTTAACTCTGTTCAACTCTGTTTGCCTCTGCTTAACTCTGTTTAACTCTGTTCGCCTCTGTTTAACTCTGTTTAACTCTGTTTGCCTCTGTTTAACTCTGTTGAACTCTGTTCAGCTCTGCTAAACTCTGTTTAACTCTGTTTAAATCTGTATGCCTCTGTTTAACACAGTTCACTCGGTTTCCCTCTCTTTGCTTCTGTTTAACTCTGTTGAACTCTGTTTGCCTCTGTTTAACTCTTCTTCAATCTGTTCACCTCCGTTTAACTCTGTTTAAATTTGTTTAACTCTGTTTGCCTCTGTTTAACTCTGTTTGCCTCTGTTCAAGTCTATTTAACTGTGTTTGCCTCGGTCTAACTCTGTTTAACTCTGTTTAAATCTGTTTAACTCTGTTTAAATCTGTTTGCCTCTGTTTAACTCTGTTTGCCTCTGTTCAACTCTATTTAACTGCGTTTGCCTCGGTCGAACTCTGTTTAACTCTGTTTAACTCTGTTTGCCTCTGTTCAACTCTGTTTACATCTGTTTAAGTCTGTATGCCTCTGTTTAAATCGTTTTAACTATGTTTAGCTCTGTTCAACTCTGTTTGCCTCTGTTTGCCTCTGTTTAACTCTGTTTAACTCTGTTTCCCTCTGTTTGCCTCTGTTTAACTCTGTTTAAATCTGTTGAACTCTGTTTGCCTCTGTTTAACTCTGTTTAACTCTTTTCGCCTCTGCTGAACACTGTTTATGTCTGTTGAACTCTGTTTGCCTCTGTTTAACGCTGTTTAACTCTGTTTGCCTCTGTTTAACTCTGTTTAACTCTGTATGCCTCTGTTTAACTCTGTTTGCCTCTGTTTAACTCTGTTTAACCATGTTTGCCACTGTTTAAATCTGTTTAGCTTTGTTTGCCTCTGTTGAACTCTATTTAACTCTTTTTAACTCTATTTAACTGTGTTTGCCTCGGTCTAACTCTGTTTAACTCTGTTTAACTCTGTTTGCCTCTGTTCAACTCTGTTTACCTCTGTTTAAGTCTGTATGCCTCTGTTTAAATCTTTTTAACTCTGTTTAACTCTGTTCAACTCTGTTTGCCTCTGCTTAACTCTGTTTAACTCTGTTCGCCTCTGTTTAACTCTGTTTAACTCTGTTTGCCTCTGTTTAACTCTGTTTCACTCAGTTTCCCTCTCTTTGCCTCTGTTTAATTCTGTTGAACACTGTTTGCCTCTGTTTAACTCTGTTTAAATCTGTTCGCCTCTTTTTAACTTTGTTTAAATTTGTTTAACTCTGTTTAACAATGTTTGCCTCTGCTTAACTCTGTTTGCCTCTGCTCAACTCTGTTTAACTCTGTTTGCCTCTGTTAAACTCTGTTTAATTCTGTTTGCCTCTGTTTAACTCTATTTAAGGCTATTTGCCTCTGTTTAACGCTGTTTAACTCTGTTCACCTCTGTTTAACTCTGTTTAACTCTGTATGCCTCTGTTTAACTCTATTGAACTCCGTTTGGCTCTGTTGAAGGCTATTTAACTCTGTCCTCCTCTGTTTAACTCTGTTTAACTCTGTTAGCATCTGTTTAATTCTGTTTAACTCTGTTTGCCTCTGTTTAACACTATTAAACTCTGTTTGCCTCTGTTTAACCTCTGTTAAACTCTGAATGCCTCTGTATATCTCTGTTGAACTCTGTTTGCCTCTGTTTAACTCTGTTTAACTCTGTTTGCCTCTGTTTAACTCTGTTTAAATCTGTATGCCTCTGTTTAACACAGTTTCACTCGGTTTCCCTCTCTTTGCTTCTGTTTAACTCTGTTGAACTCTGTTTGCCTCTGTTTAACTCTGTTTAAATCTGTTCACCTCTGTTTAACTCTGTTTAAATTTGTTTAACTCTGTTTGCCTCTGTTTAACTCTGTTTGCCTCTGTTCAACTCTATTTAACTGTGTTTGCCTCGGTCTAACTCTGTTTAACTCTGTTTAACTCTGTTTGCCTCTGTTCAACTCTGTTTACCTCTGTTTAAGTCTGTATGCCTCTGTTTAAATCTTTTTAACTCTGTTTAACTCTGTTCAACTCTGTTTGCCTCTGCTTAACTCTGTTTAACTCTGTTTGCCTCTGTTTAAGTCTGTTTAACTCTGTTTGCCTCTGTTTAACTCTGTTTCACTCAGTTTCCCTCTCTTTGCCTCTGTTTAATTCTGTTGAACACTGTTTGCCTCTGTTAAACTCTGTTTAAATCTGTTCGCCTCTTTTTAACTTTGTTTAAATTTGTTTCACTCTGTTTAACAATGTTTGCCTCTGCTTAACTCTGTTTGCCTCTGTTCAACTCTGTTTAACTCTGTTTGCCTCTGTTAAACTCTGTTTAATTCTGTTTGCCTCTGTTTAACTCTATTTAACGCTGTTTGCCTCTGTTTAACACTGTCTAACTCTGTTTGCCTATGTTTAACTCTGTTTAACTCTGTATGCCTCTGTTTAACTCTATTTAACGCTGTTTGCCTCTGTTTAACACTGTCTAACTCTGTTTGCCTATGTTTAACTCTGTTTAACTCTGTATGCCTCTGTTTAACTCTATTGAACTCCGTTTGGCTCTGTTGAAGGCTATTTAACTCTGTCCTCCTCTGTTTAACTCTGTTTAACTCTGTTAGCGTCTGTTTTATTCTGTTTAACTCTGTTTGCCTCTGTTTAACACTATTTAACTCTATTGAATTCTGTTTAAATCTGTATGCCTCTGTTTAACTCTGTTTCACTCAGTTTACCTCTCTTTGCCCTTGTTTAACTCTGCTGAACTCTGTTTGCATCTGTTTAACTCTGTTTAAATCTGTTCACCTCTTTTTAACTTTGTTTAAATTTGTTTAATTGTGTTTAAGACTGTTTGCATCTGCTTAACTCTGTTTGCCTCTGTTCAACTCTGTTTAACTCTCTTTGCCTCTGTTTAACTCTGTTTCACTCTGTTTCCCTCTGTTTGCCTCTGTTTAACTCTGTTTAACTCCGCTGAATTCTGTTTATCTCTGTTGAACTCTGTTTGCCTCTGTTTCAATGTATTTAACTCTGTTTGCCTCTGTTCAGCTCTGCTTAACTCTGTATGCCAGTGGTTCACTCTGTGTCCCTCCGTTTGCCTCTCTTTAACTCTGTTTAACTCTATTGAATTATGTTTAAATCTGTATGCCTCTGTTTAACTCTGTTTCACTCAGTTTACCTCTCTTTGCCTCTGTTTAACTCTGTTGAACTCTGTTCAGCTCTGCTAAACTCTGTTTAACTCTGTTTAAATCTGTATGCCTCTGTTTAACACAGTTCACTCGGTTTCCCTCTCTTTGCTTCTGTTTAACTCCGTTTAACTCTGTTTGCCCCTGTTTCAATCTATCTAACACTGTTTGCCTCTGTTTAACTCTCTTTAATTCTGTTTGACTCTGTTTAACTCTGTTTAAATCTGTTTGCCTATGTTTAACTCTTTTTAACTCTGTTTGCCTCTGTTCAACTCTGTTTAACTCTGTTTATCTCTGTATGCCTCTGTTTAACTCTGTTTCACTCATTATCCCTTGGTTTGCCTCTGTTTAACACTGTTTAACTCTGTTTGCCTATGTTTAACTCTGTTTAACTCTGTTTGCCTCTGTTTCAATCTATCTAACACTGTTTGCCTCTGTTTAACTTCTCTTTAATTCTGTTTGTCTCGGTTTAAGGCTGTTTAACTCTGTTTGCCTATGTTTAACTCTGTTTATCTCTGTTAGCCTCTGTTTAATTCTGTTTAACTCTGTTTGCCTCTGTTTAACACTATTTGACTCTGTTTGCCTCTGTTTAACTCTGTTAAACTCTGCATGCCTCTGTATAACTCTGTTGAAATCTGTTTGCCTCTGTTTAACTCTGTTTAACTCTGTTTGCCTCTGTTTAACTCTGTTTAAATCTGTATGCCTCTGTTTAACACAGTTTCACTCGGTTTCCCTCTCTTTGCTTCTGTTTAACTCTGTTGAAATCTGTTTGCCTCTGTTTAACTCTGTTTACATCTGTTCACCTCTGTTTAACTCTGTTTAAATTTGTTTAACTCTGTTTGCCTCTGTTTAACTCTGTTTGCCTCTGTTCAACTCTATTTATCTGTTTGCCTCGGTCTAACTCTGTTTAACTCTGTTTAACTCTGTTTGCCTCTGTTCAACTCTGTGTACCTCTGTTTAAGTCTGTATGCCTCTGTTTAAATCTTTTTAACTCTGTTTAACTCTGTTCAACTCTGTTTGCCTCTCCTTAACTCTGTTTAACTCTGTTCACCTCTGTTTAACTCTGTTTAACTCTGTTTGCCTCTGTTTAACTCTGTTTCACTCAGTTTCCCTCTGTTTGCCTCTGTTTAATTCTGTTGAACACTGTTTGCCTCTGTTTAACTCTGTTTAAATCTGTTCGCCTCTTTTTAACTTTGTTTAAATTTGTTTAACTCTGTTTAACAATGTTTGCCTCTGCTTAACTCTGTTTGCCTCTGTTCAACTCTGTTTAACTCTGTTTGCCTCTGTTAAACTCTGTTTAATTCTGTTTGCCTCTGTTTAACTCTATTTAACGCTGTTTGCCTCTGTTTAACGCTGTTTAACTCTGTTCACCTCTGTTTAACTCTGTTTAACTCTGTATGCCTCTGTTTAACTCTATTGAACTCCGTTTGGCTCTGTTGAAGGCTATTTAACTCTGTCCTCCTCTGTTTAACTCTGTTTAACTCTGTTAGCGTCTGTTTAATTCTGTTTAACTCTGTTTGCCTCTGTTTAACACTATTTAACTCTATTGAATTCTGTTTAAATCTGTATGCCTCTGTTTAACTCTGTTTCACTCAGTTTACCTCTCTTTGCCCTTGTTTAACTCTGCTGAACTCTGTTTGCATCTGTTTAACTCTGTTTAAATCTGTTCACCTCTGCTTAACTCAGTTTAACTCTGGTTAACTCTGTTGAACTCTGTTTGCCTCTGTTTAACTCTGTTTAAATCTGTTCGCCTCTTTTTAACTTTGTTTAAATTTGTTTAACTGTGTTTAAGACTGTTTGCATCTGCTTAACTCAGTTTGCCTCTGTTCAACACTGTTTAACTCTATTTGCCTCTGTTTAACTCTGTTTCACTCTGTTTCCCTCTGTTTGCCTCTGTTTAACTCTGTTTAACTCCGCTGAATTCTGTTTATTTCTGTTGAACTCTGTTTGCCTCTGTTTCAATGTATTTAACTCTGTTTGCCTCTGTTCAGCTCTGCTTAACTCTGTATGCCAGTGGTTCACTCTGTGTCCCTCCGTTTGCCTCTATTTAACTCTGTTTAACTCTATTGAATTATGTTTAAATCTGTATGCCTCTGTTTAACTCTGTTTCACTCAGTTTACCTCTCTTTGCCTCTGTTTAACTCTGTTGAACTCTGTTCAGCTCTGCTAAACTCTGTTTAACTCTGTTTAAATCTGTATGCCTCTGTTTAACACAGTTCACTCGGTTTCCCTCTCTTTGCTTCTGTTTAACTCTGTTGAACTCTGTTTGCCTCTGTTTAACTCTTCTTCAATCTGTTCACCTCCGTTTAACTCTGTTTAAATTTGTTTAACTCTGTTTGCCTCTGTTTAACTCTGTTTGCCTCTGTTCAAGTCTATTTAACTGTGTTTGCCTCGGTCTAACTCTGTTTAACTCTGTTTAAATCTGTTTAACTCTGTTTAAATCTGTTTGCCTCTGTTTAACTCTGTTTGCCTCTGTTCAACTCTATTTAACTGCGTTTGCCTCGGTCGAACTCTGTTTAACTCTGTTTAACTCTCTTTGCCTCTGTTCAACTCTGTTTACATCTGTTTAAGTCTGTATGCCTCTGTTTAAATCGTTTTAACTATGTTTAGCTCTGTTCAACTCTGTTTGCCTCTGCTGGCCTCTGTTTAACTCTGTTTAACTCTGTTTCCCTCTGTTTGCCTCTGTTTAACTCTGTTTAAATCTGTTGAACTCTGTTTGCCTCTGTTTAACTCTGCTTAACTCTTTTCGCCTCTGCTGAACACTGTTTATGTCTGTTGAACTCTGTTTGCCTCTGTTTAACGCTGTTTAACTCTGTTTGCCTCTGTTTAACTCTGTTTAACTCTGTATGCCTCTGTTTAACTCTGTTTGCCTCTGTTTAACTCTGTTTAACCATGTTTGCCACTGTTTAAATCTGTTTAGCTTTGTTTGCCTCTGTTGAACTCTATTTAACTCTTTTTAACTCTATTTAACTGTGTTTGCCTCGGTCTAACTCTGTTTAACTCTGTTTAACTCTGTTTGCCTCTGTTCAACTCTGTGTACCTCTGTTTAAGTCTGTATGCCTCTGTTTAAATCTTTTTAACTCTGTTTAACTCTGTTCAACTCTGTTTGCCTCTCCTTAACTCTGTTTAACTCTGTTCACCTCTGTTTAACTCTGTTTAACTCTGTTTGCCTCTGTTTAACTCTGTTTCACTCAGTTTCCCTCTGTTTGCCTCTGTTTAATTCTGTTGAACACTGTTTGCCTCTGTTTAACTCTGTTTAAATCTGTTCGCCTCTTTTTAACTTTGTTTAAATTTGTTTAACTCTGTTTAACAATGTTTGCCTCTGCTTAACTCTGTTTGCCTCTGTTCAACTCTGTTTAACTCTGTTTGCCTCTGTTAAACTCTGTTTAATTCTGTTTGCCTCTGTTTAACTCTATTTAACGCTGTTTGCCTCTGTTTAACGCTGTTTAACTCTGTTCACCTCTGTTTAACTCTGTTTAACTCTGTATGCCTCTGTTTAACTCTATTGAACTCCGTTTGGCTCTGTTGAAGGCTATTTAACTCTGTCCTCCTCTGTTTAACTCTGTTTAACTCTGTTAGCGTCTGTTTAATTCTGTTTAACTCTGTTTGCCTCTGTTTAACACTATTTAACTCTATTGAATTCTGTTTAAATCTGTATGCCTCTGTTTAACTCTGTTTCACTCAGTTTACCTCTCTTTGCCCTTGTTTAACTCTGCTGAACTCTGTTTGCATCTGTTTAACTCTGTTTAAATCTGTTCACCTCTGCTTAACTCAGTTTAACTCTGGTTAACTCTGTTGAACTCTGTTTGCCTCTGTTTAACTCTGTTTAAATCTGTTCGCCTCTTTTTAACTTTGTTTAAATTTGTTTAACTGTGTTTAAGACTGTTTGCATCTGCTTAACTCAGTTTGCCTCTGTTCAACACTGTTTAACTCTATTTGCCTCTGTTTAACTCTGTTTCACTCTGTTTCCCTCTGTTTGCCTCTGTTTAACTCTGTTTAACTCCGCTGAATTCTGTTTATTTCTGTTGAACTCTGTTTGCCTCTGTTTCAATGTATTTAACTCTGTTTGCCTCTGTTCAGCTCTGCTTAACTCTGTATGCCAGTGGTTCACTCTGTGTCCCTCCGTTTGCCTCTATTTAACTCTGTTTAACTCTATTGAATTATGTTTAAATCTGTATGCCTCTGTTTAACTCTGTTTCACTCAGTTTACCTCTCTTTGCCTCTGTTTAACTCTGTTGAACTCTGTTCAGCTCTGCTAAACTCTGTTTAACTCTGTTTAAATCTGTATGCCTCTGTTTAACACAGTTCACTCGGTTTCCCTCTCTTTGCTTCTGTTTAACTCTGTTGAACTCTGTTTGCCTCTGTTTAACTCTTCTTCAATCTGTTCACCTCCGTTTAACTCTGTTTAAATTTGTTTAACTCTGTTTGCCTCTGTTTAACTCTGTTTGCCTCTGTTCAAGTCTATTTAACTGTGTTTGCCTCGGTCTAACTCTGTTTAACTCTGTTTAAATCTGTTTAACTCTGTTTAAATCTGTTTGCCTCTGTTTAACTCTGTTTGCCTCTGTTCAACTCTATTTAACTGCGTTTGCCTCGGTCGAACTCTGTTTAACTCTGTTTAACTCTCTTTGCCTCTGTTCAACTCTGTTTACATCTGTTTAAGTCTGTATGCCTCTGTTTAAATCGTTTTAACTATGTTTAGCTCTGTTCAACTCTGTTTGCCTCTGTTTGCCTCTGTTTAACTCTGTTTAACTCTGTTTCCCTCTGTTTGCCTCTGTTTAACTCTGTTTAAATCTGTTGAACTCTGTTTGCCTCTGTTTAACTCTGTTTAACTCTTTTCGCCTCTGCTGAACACTGTTTATGTCTGTTGAACTCTGTTTGCCTCTGTTTAACGCTGTTTAACTCTGTTTGCCTCTGTTTAACTCTGTTTAACTCTGTATGCCTCTGTTTAACTCTGTTTGCCTCTGTTTAACTCTGTTTAACCATGTTTGCCACTGTTTAAATCTGTTTAGCTTTGTTTGCCTCTGTTGAACTCTATTTAACTCTTTTTAACTCTATTTAACTGTGTTTGCCTCGGTCTAACTCTGTTTAACTCTGTTTAACTCTGTTTGCCTCTGTTCAACTCTGTTTACCTCTGTTTAAGTCTGTATGCCTCTGTTTAAGTCTTTTTAACTCTGTTTAACTCTGTTCAACTCTGTTTGCCTCTGCTTAACTCTGTTTAACTCTGTTCGCCTCTGTTTAACTCTGTTTAACTCTGTTTGCCTCTGTTTAACTCTGTTTCACTCAGTTTCCCTCTCTTTGCCTCTGTTTAATTCTGTTGAACACTGTTTGCCTCTGTTTAACTCTGTTTAAATCTGTTCGCCTCTTTTTAACTTTGTTTAAATTTGTTTAACTCTGTTTAACAATGTTTGCCTCTGCTTAACTCTGTTTGCCTCTGCTCAACTCTGTTTAACTCTGTTTGCCTCTGTTAAACTCTGTTTAATTCTGTTTGCCTCTGTTTAACTCTATTTAAGGCTATTTGCCTCTGTTTAACGCTGTTTAACTCTGTTCACCTCTGTTTAACTCTGTTTAACTCTGTATGCCTCTGTTTAACTCTATTGAACTCCGTTTGGCTCTGTTGAAGGCTATTTAACTCTGTCCTCCTCTGTTTAACTCTGTTTAACTCTGTTAGCATCTGTTTAATTCTGTTTAACTCTGTTTGCCTCTGTTTAACACTATTTAACTCTGTTTGCCTCTGTTTAACTCTGTTAAACTCTGAATGCCTCTGTATATCTCTGTTGAACTCTGTTTGCCTCTGATTAACTCTGTTTAACTCTGTTTGCCTCTGTTTAACTCTGTTTAAATCTGTATGCCTCTGTTTAACACAGTTTCACTCGGTTTCCCTCTCTTTGCTTCTGTTTAACTCTGTTGAACTCTGTTTGCCATTGTTTAACTCTGTTTAAATCTGTTCACCTCTGTTTAACTCTGTTTAAATTTGTTTAACTCTGTTTGCCTCTGTTTAACTCTGTTTGCCTCTGTTCAACTCTATTTAACTGTGTTTGCCTCGGTCTAACTCTGTTTAACTCTGTTTAACTCTGTTTGCCTCTGTTCAACTCTGTTTACCTCTGTTTAAGTCTGTATGCCTCTGTTTAAATCTTTTTAACTCTGTTTAACTCTGTTCAACTCTGTTTGCCTCTGCTTAACTCTGTTTAACTCTGTTTGCCTCTGTTTAAGTCTGTTTAACTCTGTTTGCCTCTGTTTAACTCTGTTTCACTCAGTTTCCCTCTCTTTGCCTCTGTTTAATTCTGTTGAACACTGTTTGCCTCTGTTTAACTCTGTTTAAATCTGTTCGCCTCTTTTTAACTTTGTTTAAATTTGTTTCACTCTGTTTAACAATGTTTGCCTCTGCTTAACTCTGTTTGCCTCTGTTCAACTCTGTTTAACTCTGTTTGCCTCTGTTAAACTCTGTTTAATTCTGTTTGCCTCTGTTTAACTCTATTTAACGCTGTTTGCCTCTGTTTAACGCTGTCTAACTCTGTTTGCCTATGTTTAACTCTGTTTAACTCTGTATGCCTCTGTTTAACTCTATTGAACTCCGTTTGGCTCTGTTGAAGGCTATTTAACTCTGTCCTCCTCTGTTTAACTCTGTTTAACTCTGTTAGCGTCTGTTTAATTCTGTTTAACTCTGTTTGCCTCTGTTTAACACTATTTAACTCTATTGAATTCTGTTTAAATCTGTATGCCTCTGTTTAACTCTGTTTCACTCAGTTTACCTCTCTTTGCCCTTGTTTAACTCTGTTGAACTCTGTTTGCATCTGTTTAACTCTGTTTAAATCTGTTCACCTCTTTTTAACTTTGTTTAAATTTGTTTAACTGTGTTTAAGACTGTTTGCATCTGCTTAACTCTGTTTGCCTCTGTTCAACTCTGTTTAACTCTATTTGCCTCTGTTTAACTCTGTTTCACTCTGTTTCCCTCTGTTTGCCTCTGTTTAACTCTGTTTAACTCCGCTGAATTCTGTTTATCTCTGTTGAACTCTGTTTGCCTCTGTTTCAATGTATTTAACTCTGTTTGCCTCTGTTCAGCTCTGCTTAACTCTGTATGCCAGTGGTTCACTCTGTGTCCCTCCGTTTGCCTCTCTTTAACTCTGTTTAACTCTATTGAATTATGTTTAAATCTGTATGCCTCTGTTTAACTCTGTTTCACTCAGTTTACCTCTCTTTGCCTCTGTTTAACTCTGTTGAACTTTGTTCAGCTCTGCTAAACTCTGTTTAACTCTGTTTAAATCTGTATGCCTCTGTTTAACACAGTTCACTCGGTTTCCCTCTCTTTGCTTCTGTTTAACTCCGTTTAACTCTGTTTGCCCCTGTTTCAATCTATCTAACACTGTTTGCCTCTGTTTAACTCTCTTTAATTCTGTTTGACTCTGTTTAACTCTGTTTAAATCTGTTTGCCTATGTTTAACTCTTTTTAACTCTGTTTGCCTCTGTTCAACTCTGTTTAACTCTGTTTATCTCTGTATGCCTCTGTTTAACTCTGTTTCACTCATTATCCCTTGGTTTGCCTCTGTTTAACACTGTTTAACTCTGTTTGCCTATGTTTAACTCTGTTTAACTCTGTTTGCCTCTGTTTCAATCTATCTAACACTGTTTGCCTCTGTTTAACTTCTCTTTAATTCTGTTTGTCTCGGTTTAAGGCTGTTTAACTCTGTTTGCCTATGTTTAACTCTGTTTATCTCTGTTTGCCTCTGTTTAACTCTGTTTAAATCTGTTAGCCTCTGTTTAATTCTGTTTAACTCTGTTTGCCTCTGTTTAACACTATTTGACTCTGTTTGCCTCTGTTTAACTCTGTTAAACTCTGCATGCCTCTGTATAACTCTGTTGAAATCTGTTTGCCTCTGTTTAACTCTGTTTAACTCTGTTTGCCTCTGTTTAACTCTGTTTAAATCTGTATGCCTCTGTTTAACACAGTTTCACTCGGTTTCCCTCTCTTTGCTTCTGTTTAACTCTGTTGAACTCTGTTTGCCTCTGTTTAACTCTGTTTACATCTGTTCACCTCTGTTTAACTCTGTTTAAATTTGTTTAACTCTGTTTGCCTCTGTTTAACTCTGTTTGCCTCTGTTCAACTCTATTTATCTGTTTGCCTCGGTCTAACTCTGTTTAACTCTGTTTAACTCTGTTTGCCTCTGTTCACTCTGTGTACCTCTGTTTAAGTCTGTATGCCTCTGTTTAAATCTTTTTAACTCTGTTTAACTCTGTTCAACTCTGTTTGCCTCTCCTTAACTCTGTTTAACTCTGTTCACCTCTGTTTAACTCTGTTTAACTCTGTTTGCCTCTGTTTAACTCTGTTTCACTCAGTTTCCCTCTGTTTGCCTCTGTTTAATTCTGTTGAACACTGTTTGCCTCTGTTTAACTCTGTTTAAATCTGTTCGCCTCTTTTTAACTTTGTTTAAATTTGTTTAACTCTGTTTAACAATGTTTGCCTCTGCTTAACTCTGTTTGCCTCTGTTCAACTCTGTTTAACTCTGTTTGCCTCTGTTAAACTCTGTTTAATTCTGTTTGCCTCTGTTTAACTCTATTTAACGCTGTTTGCCTCTGTTTAACGCTGTTTAACTCTGTTCACCTCTGTTTAACTCTGTTTAACTCTGTATGCCTCTGTTTAACTCTATTGAACTCCGTTTGGCTCTGTTGAAGGCTATTTAACTCTGTCCTCCTCTGTTTAACTCTGTTTAACTCTGTTAGCGTCTGTTTAATTCTGTTTAACTCTGTTTGCCTCTGTTTAACACTATTTAACTCTATTGAATTCTGTTTAAATCTGTATGCCTCTGTTTAACTCTGTTTCACTCAGTTTACCTCTCTTTGCCCTTGTTTAACTCTGCTGAACTCTGTTTGCATCTGTTTAACTCTGTTTAAATCTTTTCACCTCTGCTTAACTCAGTTTAACTCTGGTTAACTCTGTTGAACTCTGTTTGCCTCTGTTTAACTCTGTTTAAATCTGTTCGCCTCTTTTTAACTTTGTTTAAATTTGTTTAACTGTGTTTAAGACTGTTTGCATCTGCTTAACTCTGTTTGCCTCTGTTCAACACTGTTTAACTCTATTTGCCTCTGTTTAACTCTGTTTCACTCTGTTTCCCTCTGTTTGCCTCTGTTTAACTCTGTTTAACTCCGCTGAATTCTGTTTATCTCTGTTGAACTCTGTTTGCCTCTTTTTCAATGTATTTAACTCTGTTTGCCTCTGTTCAGCTCTGCTTAACTCTGTATGCCAGTGGTTCACTCTGTGTCCCTCCGTTTGCCTCTATTTAACTCTGTTTAACTCTATTGAATTATGTTTAAATCTGTATGCCTCTGTTTAACTCTGTTTCACTCAGTTTACCTCTCTTTGCCTCTGTTTAACTCTGTTGAACTCTGTTCAGCTCTGCTAAACTCTGTTTAACTCTGTTTAACTCTGTTTGCCTCTGTTCAACTCTATTTAACTGCGTTTGCCTCGGTCGAACTCTGTTTAACTCTGTTTAACTCTGTTTGCCTCTGTTCAACTCTGTTTATATCTGTTTAAGTCTGTATGCCTCTGTTTAAATCGTTTTAACTATGTTTAGCTCTGTTCAACTCTGTTTGCCTCTGTTTGCCTCTGTTTAACTCTGTTTAACTCTGTTTCCCTCTGTTTGCCTCTGTTTAACCTCTGTTTAAATCTGTTGAACTCTGTTTGCCTCTGTTTAACTCTGTTTAACTCTTTTCGCCTCTGCTGAACACTGTTTCTGTCTGTTGAACTCTGTTTGCCTCTGTTTAACGCTGTTTAACTCTGTTTGCCTCTGTTTAACTCTGTTTAACTCTGTATGCCTCTGTTTAACTCTGTTTGCCTCTGTTTAACTCTGTTTAACCATGTTTGCCACTGTTTAAATCTGTTTAGCTTTGTTTGCCTCTGTTGAACTCTATTTAACTCTTTTTAACTCTATTTAACTGTGTTTGCCTCGGTCTAACTCTGTTTAACTCTGTTTAACTCTGTTTGCCTCTGTTCAACTCTGTTTACCTCTGTTTAAGTCTGTATGCCTCTGTTTAAATCTTTTTAACTCTGTTTAACTCTGTTCAACTCTGTTTGCCTCTGCTTAACTCTGTTTAACTCTGTTCGCCTCTGTTTAACTCTGTTTAACTCTGTTTGCCTCTGTTTAACTCTGTTTCACTCAGTTTCCCTCTCTTTGCCTCTGTTTAATTCTGTTGAACACTGTTTGCCTCTGTTTAACTCTGTTTAAATCTGTTCGCCTCTTTTTAACTTTGTTTAAATTTGTTTAACTCTGTTTAACAATGTTTGCCTCTGCTTAACTCTGTTTGCCTCTGCTCAACTCTGTTTAACTCTGTTTGCCTCTGTTAAACTCTGTTTAATTCTGTTTGCCTCTGTTTAACTCTACTTAAGGCTATTTGCCTCTGTTTAACGCTGTTTAACTCTGTTCACCTCTGTTTAACTCTGTTTAACTCTGTATGCCTCTGTTTAACTCTATTGAACTCCGTTTGGCTCTGTTGAAGGCTATTTAACTCTGTCCTCCTCTGTTTAACTCTGTTTAACTCTGTTAGCATCTGTTTAATTCTGTTTAACTCTGTTTGCCTCTGTTTAACACTATTTAACTCTGTTTGCCTCTGTTTAACTCTGTTAAACTCTGAATGCCTCTGTATATCTCTGTTGAACTCTGTTTGCCTCTGTTTAACTCTGTTTAACTCTGTTTGCCTCTGTTTAACTCTGTTTAAATTTGTTTAACTCTGTTTGCCTCTGTTTAACTCTGTTTGCCTCTGTTCAACTCTAATTAACTGTGTTTGCCTCGGTCTAACTCTGTTTAACTCTGTTTAACTCTGTTTGCCTCTGTTCAACTCTGTTTACCTCTGTTTAAGTCTGTATGCCTCTGTTTAAATCTTTTTAACTCTGTTTAACTCTGTTCAACTCTGTTTGCCTCTGCTTAACTCTGTTTAACTCTGTTTGCCTCTGTTTAAGTCTGTTTAACTCTGTTTGCCTCTGTTTAATTCTGTTTAACTCTGTTTGCCTCTGTTTAACACTATTTAACTCTATTGAATTCTGTTTAAATCTGTATGCCTCTGTTTAACTCTGTTTCACTCAGTTTACCTCTCTTTGCCCTTGTTTAACTCTGTTGAACTCTGTTTGCATCTGTTTAACTCTGTTTAAATCTGTTCACCTCTGCTTAACTCAGTTTAACTCTGGTTAACTCTGTTGAACTCTGTTTGCCTCTGTTTAACTCTGTTTAAATCTGTTCACCTCTTTTTAACTTTGTTTAAATTTGTTTAACTGTGTTTAAGACTGTTTGCCTCTGCTTAACTCTGTTTGCCTCTGCTCAACTCTGTTTAACTCTATTTGCCTCTGTTTAACTCTGTTTCACTCTGTTTCCCTCTGTTTGCCTCTGTTTAACTCTGTTTAACTCCGCTGAATTCTGTTTATCTCTGTTGAACTCTGTTTGCCTCTGTTTCAATGTATTTAACTCTGTTTGCCTCTGTTCAGCTCTGCTTAACTCTGTATGCCAGTGGTTCACTCTGTGTCCCTCCGTTTGCCTCTATTTAACTCTGTTTAACTCTATTGAATTATGTTTAAATCTGTATGCCTCTGTTTAACTCTGTTTCACTCAGTTTACCTCTCTTTGCCTCTGTTTAACTCTGTTGAACTTTGTTCAGCTCTGCTAAAACTCTGTTTAACTCTGTTTAAATCTGTATGCCTCTGTTTAACACAGTTCACTCGGTTTCCCTCTCTTTGCTTCTGTTTAACTCTGTTGAACTCTGTTTGCCTCTGTTTAACTCTTCTTCAATCTGTTCACCTCCGTTTAACTCTGTTTAAATTTGTTTAACTCTGTTTTCCTCTGTTCAACTCTATTTAACTGCGTTTGCCTCGGTCGAACTCTGTTTAACTCTGTTTAACTCTGTTTGCCTCTGTTCAACTCTGTTTACATCTGTTTAAGTCTGTATGCCTCTGTTTAAATCGTTTTAACTATGTTTAGCTCTGTTCAACTCTGTTTGCCTCTGTTTGCCTCTGTTTAACTCTGTTTAACTCTTTATCCCTCTGTTTGCCTCTGTTTAACTCTGTTTAAATCTGTTGAACTCTGTTTGCCTCTGTTTAACTCTGTTTAACTCTTTTCGCCTCTGCTGAACACTGTTTATGTCTGTTGAACTCTGTTTGCCTCTGTTTAACGCTGTTTAACTCTGTTTGCCTCTGTTTAACTCTGTTTAACTCTGTATGCCTCTGTTTAACTCTGTTTGCCTCTGTTTAACTCTGTTTAACCACGTTTGCCACTGTTTAAATCTGTTTAGCTTTGTTTGCCTCTGTTGAACTCTATTTAACTCTTTTTAACTCTATTTAACTGTGTTTGCCTCGGTCTAACTCTGTTTAACTCTGTTTAACTCTGTTTGCCTCTGTTCAACTCTGTTTACCTCTGTTTAAGTCTGTATGCCTCTGTTTAAATCTTTTTAACTCTGTTTAACTCTGTTCAACTCTGTTTGCCTCTGCTTAACTCTGTTTAACTCTGTTCGCCTCTGTTTAACTCTGTTTTAACTCTGTTTGCCTCTGTTTAACTCTGTTGAACTCTGTTCAGCTCTGCTAAACTCTGTTTAACTCTGTTTAAATCTGTATGCCTCTGTTTAACACAGTTCACTCGGTTTCCCTCTCTTTGCTTCTGTTTAACTCTGTTGAACTCTGTTTGCCTCTGTTTAACTCTTCTTCAATCTGTTCACCTCCGTTTAACTCTGTTTAAATTTGTTTAACTCTGTTTGCCTCTGTTTAACTCTGTTTGCCTCTGTTCAAGTCTATTTAACTGTGTTTGCCTCGGTCTAACTCTGTTTAACTCTGTTTAAATCTGTTTAACTCTGTTTAAATCTGTTTGCCTCTGTTTAACTCTGTTTGCCTCTGTTCAACTCTATTTAACTGCGTTTGCCTCGGTCGAACTCTGTTTAACTCTGTTTAACTCTGTTTGCCTCTGTTCAACTCTGTTTACATCTGTTTAAGTCTGTATGCCTCTGTTTAAATCGTTTTAACTATGTTTAGCTCTGTTCAACTCTGTTTGCCTCTGTTTGCCTCTGTTTAACTCTGTTTAACTCTGTTTCCCTCTGTTTGCCTCTGTTTAACTCTGTTTAAATCTGTTGAACTCTGTTTGCCTCTGTTTAACTCTGTTTAACTCTTTTCGCCTCTGCTGAACACTGTTTCTGTCTGTTGAACTCTGTTTGCCTCTGTTTAACGCTGTTTAACTCTGTTTGCCTCTGTTTAACTCTGTTTAACTCTGTATGCCTCTGTTTAACTCTGTTTGCCTCTGTTTAACTCTGTTTAACCATGTTTGCCACTGTTTAAATCTGTTTAGATTTGTTTGCCTCTGTTGAACTCTATTTAACTCTTTTTAACTCTATTTAACTGTGTTTGCCTCGGTCTAACTCTGTTTAACTCTGTTTAACTCTGTTTGCCCTCTGTTCAACTCTGTTTACCTCTGTTTAAGTCTGTATGCCTCTGTTTAAATCTTTTTAACTCTGTTTAACTCTGTTCAACTCTGTTTGCCTCTGCTTAACTCTGTTTAACTCTGTTCGCCTCTGTTTTAACTCTGTTTAACTCTGTTTGCCTCTGTTTAACTCTGTTTCACTCAGTTTCCCTCTCTTTGCCTCTGTTTAATTCTGTTGAACACTGTTTGCCTCTGTTTAACTCTGTTTAAATCTGTTCGCCTCTTTTTAACTTTGTTTAAATTTGTTTAACTCTGTTTAACAATGTTTTGCCTCTGCTTAACTCTGTTTGCCTCTGCTCAACTCTGTTTAACTCTGTTTGCCTCTGTTTAAACTCTGTTTAATTCTGTTTGCCTCTGTTTAACTCTATTTAAGGCTATTTGCCTCTGTTTAACGCTGTTTAACTCTGTTCACCTCTGTTTAACTCTGTTTAACTCTGTATGCCTCTGTTTAACTCTATTGAACTCCGTTTGGCTCTGTTGAAGGCTATTTAACTCTGTCCTCCTCTGTTTAACTCTGTTTAACTCTGTTAGCATCTGTTTAATTCTGTTTAACTCTGTTTGCCTCTGTTTAACACTATTTAACTCTGTTTGCCTCTGTTTAACTCTGTTAAACTCTGAATGCCTCTGTATATCTCTGTTGAACTCTGTTTGCCTCTGTTTAACTCTGTTTAACTCTGTTTGCCTCTGTTTAACTCTGTTTAAATCTGTATGCCTCTGTTTAACACAGTTTCACTCGGTTTCCCTCTCTTTGCTTCTGTTTAACTCTGTTGAACTCTGTTTGCCTCTGTTTAACTCTGTTTAAATCTGTTCACCTCTGTTTAAATTTGTTTAACTCTGTTTGCCTCTGTTTAACTCTGTTTGCCTCTGTTCAACTCTATTTAACTGTGTTTGCCTCGGTCTAACTCTGTTTAACTCTGTTTAACTCTGTTTGCCTCTGTTCAACTCTGTTTACCTCTGTTTAAGTCTGTATGCCTCTGTTTAAATCTTTTTAACTCTGTTTAACTCTGTTCAACTCTGTTTGCCTCTGCTTAACTCTGTTTAACTCTGTTTGCCTCTGTTTAAGTCTGTTTAACTCTGTTTGCCTCTGTTTAACTCTGTTTCACTCAGTTTCCCTCTCTTTGCCTCTGTTTAATTCTGTTGAACACTGTTTGCCTCTGTTAAACTCTGTTTAAATCTGTTCGCCTCTTTTTAACTTTGTTTAAATTTGTTTCACTCTGTTTAACAATGTTTGCCTCTGCTTAACTCTGTTTGCCTCTGTTCAACTCTGTTTAACTCTGTTTGCCTCTGTTAAACTCTGTTTAATTCTGTTTGCCTCTGTTTAACTCTATTTAACGCTGTTTGCCTCTGTTTAACACTGTCTAACTCTGTTTGCCTATGTTTAACTCTATTTAACTCTGTATGCCTCTGTTTAACTCTATTGAACTCCGTTTGGCTCTGTTGAAGGCTATTTAACTCTGTCCCTCCTCTGTTTAACTCTGTTTAACTCTGTTAGCGTCTGTTTAATTCTGTTTAACTCTGTTTGCCTCTGTTTAACACTATTTAACTCTATTGAATTCTGTTTAAATCTGTATGCCTCTGTTTAACTCTGTTTCACTCAGTTTACCTCTCTTTGCCCTTGTTTAACTCTGTTGAACTCTGTTTGCATCTGTTTAACTCTGTTTAAATCTGTTCACCTCTTTTTAACTTTGTTTAAATTTGTTTAATTGTGTTTAAGACTGTTTGCATCTGCTTAACTCTGTTTGCCTCTGTTCAACTCTGTTTAACTCTCTTTGCCTCTGTTTAACTCTGTTTCACTCTGTTTCCCTCTGTTTGCCTCTGTTTAACTCTGTTTAACTCCGCTGAATTCTGTTTATCTCTGTTGAACTCTGTTTGCCTCTGTTTCAATGTATTTAACTCTGTTTGCCTCTGTTCAGCTCTGCTTAACTCTGTATGCCAGTGGTTCACTCTGTGTCCCTCCGTTTGCCTCTCTTTAACTCTGTTTAACTCTATTGAATTATGTTTAAATCTGTATGCCTCTGTTTAACTCTGTTTCACTCAGTTTACCTCTCTTTGCCTCTGTTTAACTCTGTTGAACTCTGTTCAGCTCTGCTAAACTCTGTTTAACTCTGTTTAAATCTGTATGCCTCTGTTTAACACAGTTCACTCGGTTTCCCTCTCTTTGCTTCTGTTTAACTCCGTTTAACTCTGTTTGCCCCTGTTTCAATCTATCTAACACTGTTTGCCTCTGTTTAACTCTCTTTAATTCTGTTTGACTCTGTTTAACTCTGTTTAAATCTGTTTGCCTATGTTTAACTCTTTTTAACTCTGTTTGCCTCTGTTCAACTCTGTTTAACTCTGTTTATCTCTGTATGCCTCTGTTTAACTCTGTTTCACTCATTATCCCTTGGTTTGCCTCTGTTTAACACTGTTTAACTCTGTTTGCCTATGTTTAACTCTGTTTAACTCTGTTTGCCTCTGTTTCAATCTATCTAACACTGTTTGCCTCTGTTTAACTTCTCTTTAATTCTGTTTGTCTCGGTTTAAGGCTGTTTAACTCTGTTTGCCTATGTTTAACTCTGTTTATCTCTGTTAGCCTCTGTTTAATTCTGTTTAACTCTGTTTGCCTCTGTTTAACACTATTTGACTCTGTTTGCCTCTGTTTAACTCTGTTAAACTCTGCATGCCTCTGTATAACTCTGTTGAAATCTGTTTGCCTCTGTTTAACTCTGTTTAACTCTGTTTGCCTCTGTTTAACTCTGTTTAAATCTGTATGCCTCTGTTTAACACAGTTTCACTCGGTTTCCCTCTCTTTGCTTCTGTTTAACTCTGTTGAAATCTGTTTGCCTCTGTTTAACTCTGTTTACATCTGTTCACCTCTGTTTAACTCTGTTTAAATTTGTTTAACTCTGTTTGCCTCTGTTTAACTCTGTTTGCCTCTGTTCAACTCTATTTATCTGTTTGCCTCGGTCTAACTCTGTTTAACTCTGTTTAACTCTGTTTGCCTCTGTTCAACTCTGTGTACCTCTGTTTAAGTCTGTATGCCTCTGTTTAAATCTTTTTAACTCTGTTTAACTCTGTTCAACTCTGTTTGCCTCTCCTTAACTCTGTTTAACTCTGTTCACCTCTGTTTAACTCTGTTTAACTCTGTTTGCCTCTGTTTAACTCTGTTTCACTCAGTTTCCCTCTGTTTGCCTCTGTTTAATTCTGTTGAACACTGTTTGCCTCTGTTTGACTCTGTTTAAATCTGTTCGCCTCTTTTTAACTTTGTTTAAATTTGTTTAACTCTGTTTAACAATGTTTGCCTCTGCTTAACTCTGTTTGCCTCTGTTCAACTCTGTTTAACTCTGTTTGCCTCTGTTAAACTCTGTTTAATTCTGTTTGCCTCTGTTTAACTCTATTTAACGCTGTTTGCCTCTGTTTAACGCTGTTTAACTCTGTTCACCTCTGTTTAACTCTGTTTAACTCTGTATGCCTCTGTTTAACTCTATTGAACTCCGTTTGGCTCTGTTGAAGGCTATTTAACTCTGTCCTCCTCTGTTTAACTCTGTTTAACTCTGTTAGCGTCTGTTTAATTCTGTTTAACTCTGTTTGCCTCTGTTTAACACTATTTAACTCTATTGAATTCTGTTTAAATCTGTATGCCTCTGTTTAACTCTGTTTCACTCAGTTTACCTCTCTTTGCCCTTGTTTAACTCTGCTGAACTCTGTTTGCATCTGTTTAACTCTGTTTAAATCTTTTCACCTCTGCTTAACTCAGTTTAACTCTGGTTAACTCTGTTGAACTCTGTTTGCCTCTGTTTAACTCTGTTTAAATCTGTTCGCCTCTTTTTAACTTTGTTTAAATTTGTTTAACTGTGTTTAAGACTGTTTGCATCTGCTTAACTCAGTTTGCCTCTGTTCAACACTGTTTAACTCTATTTGCCTCTGTTTAACGCTGTTTAACTCTGTTCACCTCTGTTTAACTCTGTATGCCTCTGTTTAACTCTATTGAACTCCGTTTGGCTCTGTTGAAGGCTATTTAACTCTGTCCTCCTCTGTTTAACTCTGTTTAACTCTGTTAGCGTCTGTTTAATTCTGTTTAACTCTGTTTGCCTCTGTTTAACACTATTTAACTCTATTGAATTCTGTTTAAATCTGTATGCCTCTGTTTAACTCTGTTTCACTCAGTTTACCTCTCTTTGCCCTTGTTTAACTCTGTTGAACTCTGTTTGCATCTGTTTAACTCTGTTTAAATCTGTTCACCTCTGCTTAACTCGGTTTAACTCTGGTTAACTCTGTTGAACTCTGTTTGCCTCTGTTTAACTCTGTTTAAATCTGTTCACCTCTTTTTAACTTTGTTTAAATTTGTTTAACTGTGTTTAAGACTGTTTGCCTCTGCTTAACTCTGTTTGCCTCTGTTCAACTCTGTTTAACTCTATTTGCCTCTGTTTAACTCTGTTTCACTCTGTTTCCCTCTGTTTGCCTCTGTTTAACTCTGTTTAACTCCGCTGAATTCTGTTTATCTCTGTTGAACTCTGTTTGCCTCTGTTTCAATGTATTTAACTCTGTTTGCCTCTGTTCAGCTCTGCTTAACTCTGTATGCCAGTGGTTCACTCTGTGTCCCTCCGTTTGCCTCTATTTAACTCTGTTTAACTCTATTGAATTATGTTTAAATCTGTATGCCTCTGTTTAACTCTGTTTCACTCAGTTTACCTCTCTTTGCCTCTGTTTAACTCTGTTGAACTTTGTTCAGCTCTGCTAAACTCTGTTTAACTCTGTTTAAATCTGTATGCCTCTGTTTAACACAGTTCACTCGGTTTCCCTCTCTTTGCTTCTGTTTAACTCTGTTGAACTCTGTTTGCCTCTGTTTAACTCTTCTTCAATCTGTTCACCTCCGTTTAACTCTGTTTAAATTTGTTTAACTCTGTTTTCCTCTGTTCAACTCTATTTAACTGCGTTTGCCTCGGTCGAACTCTGTTTAACTCTGTTTAACTCTGTTTGCCTCTGTTCAACTCTGTTTACATCTGTTTAAGTCTGTATGCCTCTGTTTAAATCGTTTTAACTATGTTTAGCTCTGTTCAACTCTGTTTGCCTCTGTTTGCCTCTGTTTAACTCTGTTTAACTCTTTATCCCTCTGTTTGCCTCTGTTTAACTCTGTTTAAATCTGTTGAACTCTGTTTGCCTCTGTTTAACTCTGTTTAACTCTTTTCGCCTCTGCTGAACACTGTTTATGTCTGTTGAACTCTGTTTGCCTCTGTTTAACGCTGTTTAACTCTGTTTGCCTCTGTTTAACTCTGTTTAACTCTGTATGCCTCTGTTTAACTCTGTTTGCCTCTGTTTAACTCTGTTTAACCACGTTTGCCACTGTTTAAATCTGTTTAGCTTTGTTTGCCTCTGTTGAACTCTATTTAACTCTTTTTAACTCTATTTAACTGTGTTTGCCTCGGTCTAACTCTGTTTAACTCTGTTTAACTCTGTTTGCCTCTGTTCAACTCTGTTTACCTCTGTTTAAGTCTGTATGCCTCTGTTTAAATCTTTTTAACTCTGTTTAACTCTGTTCAACTCTGTTTGCCTCTGCTTAACTCTGTTTAACTCTGTTCGCCTCTGTTTAACTCTGTTTAACTCTGTTTGCCTCTGTTTAACTCTGTTGAACTCTGTTCAGCTCTGCTAAACTCTGTTTAACTCTGTTTAAATCTGTATGCCTCTGTTTAACACAGTTCACTCGGTTTCCCTCTCTTTGCTTCTGTTTAACTCTGTTGAACTCTGTTTGCCTCTGTTTAACTCTTCTTCAATCTGTTCACCTCCGTTTAACTCTGTTTAAATTTGTTTAACTCTGTTTGCCTCTGTTTAACTCTGTTTGCCTCTGTTCAAGTCTATTTAACTGTGTTTGCCTCGGTCTAACTCTGTTTAACTCTGTTTAAATCTGTTTAACTCTGTTTAAATCTGTTTGCCTCTGTTTAACTCTGTTTGCCTCTGTTCAACTCTATTTAACTGCGTTTGCCTCGGTCGAACTCTGTTTAACTCTGTTTAACTCTGTTTGCCTCTGTTCAACTCTGTTTACATCTGTTTAAGTCTGTATGCCTCTGTTTAAATCGTTTTAACTATGTTTAGCTCTGTTCAACTCTGTTTGCCTCTGTTTGCCTCTGTTTAACTCTGTTTAACTCTGTTTCCCTCTGTTTGCCTCTGTTTAACTCTGTTTAAATCTGTTGAACTCTGTTTGCCTCTGTTTAACTCTGTTTAACTCTTTTCGCCTCTGCTGAACACTGTTTCTGTCTGTTGAACTCTGTTTGCCTCTGTTTAACGCTGTTTAACTCTGTTTGCCTCTGTTTAACTCTGTTTAACTCTGTATGCCTCTGTTTAACTCTGTTTGCCTCTGTTTAACTCTGTTTAACCATGTTTGCCACTGTTTAAATCTGTTTAGATTTGTTTGCCTCTGTTGAACTCTATTTAACTCTTTTTAACTCTATTTAACTGTGTTTGCCTCGGTCTAACTCTGTTTAACTCTGTTTAACTCTGTTTGCCTCTGTTCAACTCTGTTTACCTCTGTTTAAGTCTGTATGCCTCTGTTTAAATCTTTTTAACTCTGTTTAACTCTGTTCAACTCTGTTTGCCTCTGCTTAACTCTGTTTAACTCTGTTCGCCTCTGTTTAACTCTGTTTAACTCTGTTTGCCTCTGTTTAACTCTGTTTCACTCAGTTTCCCTCTCTTTGCCTCTGTTTAATTCTGTTGAACACTGTTTGCCTCTGTTTAACTCTGTTTAAATCTGTTCGCCTCTTTTTAACTTTGTTTAAATTTGTTTAACTCTGTTTAACAATGTTTGCCTCTGCTTAACTCTGTTTGCCTCTGCTCAACTCTGTTTAACTCTGTTTGCCTCTGTTAAACTCTGTTTAATTCTGTTTGCCTCTGTTTAACTCTATTTAAGGCTATTTGCCTCTGTTTAACGCTGTTTAACTCTGTTCACCTCTGTTTAACTCTGTTTAACTCTGTATGCCTCTGTTTAACTCTATTGAACTCCGTTTGGCTCTGTTGAAGGCTATTTAACTCTGTCCTCCTCTGTTTAACTCTGTTTAACTCTGTTAGCATCTGTTTAATTCTGTTTAACTCTGTTTGCCTCTGTTTAACACTATTTAACTCTGTTTGCCTCTGTTTAACTCTGTTAAACTCTGAATGCCTCTGTATATCTCTGTTGAACTCTGTTTGCCTCTGTTTAACTCTGTTTAACTCTGTTTGCCTCTGTTTAACTCTGTTTAAATCTGTATGCCTCTGTTTAACACAGTTTCACTCGGTTTCCCTCTCTTTGCTTCTGTTTAACTCTGTTGAACTCTGTTTGCCTCTGTTTAACTCTGTTTAAATCTGTTCACCTCTGTTTAAATTTGTTTAACTCTGTTTGCCTCTGTTTAACTCTGTTTGCCTCTGTTCAACTCTATTTAACTGTGTTTGCCTCGGTCTAACTCTGTTTAACTCTGTTTAACTCTGTTTGCCTCTGTTCAACTCTGTTTACCTCTGTTTAAGTCTGTATGCCTCTGTTTAAATCTTTTTAACTCTGTTTAACTCTGTTCAACTCTGTTTGCCTCTGCTTAACTCTGTTTAACTCTGTTTGCCTCTGTTTAAGTCTGTTTAACTCTGTTTGCCTCTGTTTAACTCTGTTTCACTCAGTTTCCCTCTCTTTGCCTCTGTTTAATTCTGTTGAACACTGTTTGCCTCTGTTAAACTCTGTTTAAATCTGTTCGCCTCTTTTTAACTTTGTTTAAATTTGTTTCACTCTGTTTAACAATGTTTGCCTCTGCTTAACTCTGTTTGCCTCTGTTCAACTCTGTTTAACTCTGTTTGCCTCTGTTAAACTCTGTTTAATTCTGTTTGCCTCTGTTTAACTCTATTTAACGCTGTTTGCCTCTGTTTAACACTGTCTAACTCTGTTTGCCTAT
Organism: Isurus oxyrinchus; assembly: GCA_026770705.1. NCBI lineage: Eukaryota > Metazoa > Chordata > Chondrichthyes > Lamniformes > Lamnidae > Isurus > Isurus oxyrinchus. Next base: position 25,413 of record JANJGN010002501.1, read on the forward strand.
GTTTAACTCTATTTAACTCTGTATGCCTCTGTTTAACTCTATTGAACTCCGTTTGGCTCTGTTGAAGGCTATTTAACTCTGTCCTCCTCTGTTTAACTCTGTTTAACTCTGTTAGCGTCTGTTTAATTCTGTTTAACTCTGTTTGCCTCTGTTTAACACTATTTAACTCTATTGAATTCTGTTTAAATCTGTATGCCTCTGTTTAACTCTGTTTCACTCAGTTTACCTCTCTTTGCCCTTGTTTAACTCTGTTGAACTCTGTTTGCATCTGTTTAACTCTGTTTAAATCTGTTCACCTCTTTTTAACTTTGTTTAAATTTGTTTAATTGTGTTTAAGACTGTTTGCATCTGCTTAACTCTGTTTGCCTCTGTTCAACTCTGTTTAACTCTCTTTGCCTCTGTTTAACTCTGTTTCACTCTGTTTCCCTCTGTTTGCCTCTGTTTAACTCTGTTTAACTCCGCTGAATTCTGTTTATCTCTGTTGAACTCTGTTTGCCTCTGTTTCAATGTATTTAACTCTGTTTGCCTCTGTTCAGCTCTGCTTAACTCTGTATGCCAGTGGTTCACTCTGTGTCCCTCCGTTTGCCTCTCTTTAACTCTGTTTAACTCTATTGAATTATGTTTAAATCTGTATGCCTCTGTTTAACTCTGTTTCACTCAGTTTACCTCTCTTTGCCTCTGTTTAACTCTGTTGAACTCTGTTCAGCTCTGCTAAACTCTGTTTAACTCTGTTTAAATCTGTATGCCTCTGTTTAACACAGTTCACTCGGTTTCCCTCTCTTTGCTTCTGTTTAACTCCGTTTAACTCTGTTTGCCCCTGTTTCAATCTATCTAACACTGTTTGCCTCTGTTTAACTCTCTTTAATTCTGTTTGACTCTGTTTAACTCTGTTTAAATCTGTTTGCCTATGTTTAACTCTTTTTAACTCTGTTTGCCTCTGTTCAACTCTGTTTAACTCTGTTTATCTCTGTATGCCTCTGTTTAACTCTGTTTCACTCATTATCCCTTGGTTTGCCTCTGTTTAACACTGTTTAACTCTGTTTGCCTATGTTTAACTCTGTTTAACTCTGTTTGCCTCTGTTTCAATCTATCTAACACTGTTTGCCTCTGTTTAACTTCTCTTTAATTCTGTTTGTCTCGGTTTAAGGCTGTTTAACTCTGTTTGCCTATGTTTAACTCTGTTTATCTCTGTTAGCCTCTGTTTAATTCTGTTTAACTCTGTTTGCCTCTGTTTAACACTATTTGACTCTGTTTGCCTCTGTTTAACTCTGTTAAACTCTGCATGCCTCTGTATAACTCTGTTGAAATCTGTTTGCCTCTGTTTAACTCTGTTTAACTCTGTTTGCCTCTGTTTAACTCTGTTTAAATCTGTATGCCTCTGTTTAACACAGTTTCACTCGGTTTCCCTCTCTTTGCTTCTGTTTAACTCTGTTGAAATCTGTTTGCCTCTGTTTAACTCTGTTTACATCTGTTCACCTCTGTTTAACTCTGTTTAAATTTGTTTAACTCTGTTTGCCTCTGTTTAACTCTGTTTGCCTCTGTTCAACTCTATTTATCTGTTTGCCTCGGTCTAACTCTGTTTAACTCTGTTTAACTCTGTTTGCCTCTGTTCAACTCTGTGTACCTCTGTTTAAGTCTGTATGCCTCTGTTTAAATCTTTTTAACTCTGTTTAACTCTGTTCAACTCTGTTTGCCTCTCCTTAACTCTGTTTAACTCTGTTCACCTCTGTTTAACTCTGTTTAACTCTGTTTGCCTCTGTTTAACTCTGTTTCACTCAGTTTCCCTCTGTTTGCCTCTGTTTAATTCTGTTGAACACTGTTTGCCTCTGTTTGACTCTGTTTAAATCTGTTCGCCTCTTTTTAACTTTGTTTAAATTTGTTTAACTCTGTTTAACAATGTTTGCCTCTGCTTAACTCTGTTTGCCTCTGTTCAACTCTGTTTAACTCTGTTTGCCTCTGTTAAACTCTGTTTAATTCTGTTTGCCTCTGTTTAACTCTATTTAACGCTGTTTGCCTCTGTTTAACGCTGTTTAACTCTGTTCACCTCTGTTTAACTCTGTTTAACTCTGTATGCCTCTGTTTAACTCTATTGAACTCCGTTTGGCTCTGTTGAAGGCTATTTAACTCTGTCCTCCTCTGTTTAACTCTGTTTAACTCTGTTAGCGTCTGTTTAATTCTGTTTAACTCTGTTTGCCTCTGTTTAACACTATTTAACTCTATTGAATTCTGTTTAAATCTGTATGCCTCTGTTTAACTCTGTTTCACTCAGTTTACCTCTCTTTGCCCTTGTTTAACTCTGCTGAACTCTGTTTGCATCTGTTTAACTCTGTTTAAATCTTTTCACCTCTGCTTAACTCAGTTTAACTCTGGTTAACTCTGTTGAACTCTGTTTGCCTCTGTTTAACTCTGTTTAAATCTGTTCGCCTCTTTTTAACTTTGTTTAAATTTGTTTAACTGTGTTTAAGACTGTTTGCATCTGCTTAACTCAGTTTGCCTCTGTTCAACACTGTTTAACTCTATTTGCCTCTGTTTAACTCTGTTTCACTCTGTTTCCCTCTGTTTGCCTCTGTTTAACTCTGTTTAACTCCGCTGAATTCTGTTTATTTCTGTTGAACTCTGTTTGCCTCTGTTTCAATGTATTTAACTCTGTTTGCCTCTGTTCAGCTCTGCTTAACTCTGTATGCCAGTGGTTCACTCTGTGTCCCTCCGTTTGCCTCTATTTAACTCTGTTTAACTCTATTGAATTATGTTTAAATCTGTATGCCTCTGTTTAACTCTGTTTCACTCAGTTTACCTCTCTTTGCCTCTGTTTAACTCTGTTGAACTCTGTTCAGCTCTGCTAAACTCTGTTTAACTCTGTTTAAATCTGTATGCCTCTGTTTAACACAGTTCACTCGGTTTCCCTCTCTTTGCTTCTGTTTAACTCTGTTGAACTCTGTTTGCCTCTGTTTAACTCTTCTTCAATCTGTTCACCTCCGTTTAACTCTGTTTAAATTTGTTTAACTCTGTTTGCCTCTGTTTAACTCTGTTTGCCTCTGTTCAAGTCTATTTAACTGTGTTTGCCTCGGTCTAACTCTGTTTAACTCTGTTTAAATCTGTTTAACTCTGTTTAAATCTGTTTGCCTCTGTTTAACTCTGTTTGCCTCTGTTCAACTCTATTTAACTGCGTTTGCCTCGGTCGAACTCTGTTTAACTCTGTTTAACTCTCTTTGCCTCTGTTCAACTCTGTTTACATCTGTTTAAGTCTGTATGCCTCTGTTTAAATCGTTTTAACTATGTTTAGCTCTGTTCAACTCTGTTTGCCTCTGTTTGCCTCTGTTTAACTCTGTTTAACTCTGTTTCCCTCTGTTTGCCTCTGTTTAACTCTGTTTAAATCTGTTGAACTCTGTTTGCCTCTGTTTAACTCTGTTTAACTCTTTTCGCCTCTGCTGAACACTGTTTATGTCTGTTGAACTCTGTTTGCCTCTGTTTAACGCTGTTTAACTCTGTTTGCCTCTGTTTAACTCTGTTTAACTCTGTATGCCTCTGTTTAACTCTGTTTGCCTCTGTTTAACTCTGTTTAACCATGTTTGCCACTGTTTAAATCTGTTTAGCTTTGTTTGCCTCTGTTGAACTCTATTTAACTCTTTTTAACTCTATTTAACTGTGTTTGCCTCGGTCTAACTCTGTTTAACTCTGTTTAACTCTGTTTGCCTCTGTTCAACTCTGTTTACCTCTGTTTAAGTCTGTATGCCTCTGTTTAAATCTTTTTAACTCTGTTTAACTCTGTTCAACTCTGTTTGCCTCTGCTTAACTCTGTTTAACTCTGTTCGCCTCTGTTTAACTCTGTTTAACTCTGTTTGCCTCTGTTTAACTCTGTTTCACTCAGTTTCCCTCTCTTTGCCTCTGTTTAATTCTGTTGAACACTGTTTGCCTCTGTTTAACTCTGTCTAAATCTGTTCGCCTCTTTTTAACTTTGTTTAAATTTGTTTAACTCTGTTTAACAATGTTTGCCTCTGCTTAACTCTGTTTGCCTCTGCTCAACTCTGTTTAACTCTGTTTGCCTCTGTTAAACTCTGTTTAATTCTGTTTGCCTCTGTTTAACTCTATTTAAGGCTATTTGCCTCTGTTTAACGCTGTTTAACTCTGTTCACCTCTGTTTAACTCTGTTTAACTCTGTATGCCTCTGTTTAACTCTATTGAACTCCGTTTGGCTCTGTTGAAGGCTATTTAACTCTGTCCTCCTCTGTTTAACTCTGTTTAACTCTGTTAGCATCTGTTTAATTCTGTTTAACTCTGTTTGCCTCTGTTTAACACTATTTAACTCTGTTTCCCTCTGTTTGCCTCTGTTTAACTCTGTTTAAATCTGTTGAACTCTGTTTGCCTCTGTTTAACTCTGTTTAACTCTTTTCGCCTCTGCTGAACACTGTTTATGTCTGTTGAACTCTGTTTGCCTCTGTTTAACGCTGTTTAACTCTGTTTGCCTCTGTTTAACTCTGTTTAACTCTGTATGCCTCTGTTTAACTCTGTTTGCCTCTGTTTAACTCTGTTTAACCATGTTTGCCACTGTTTAAATCTGTTTAGCTTTGTTTGCCTCTGTTGAACTCTATTTAACTCTTTTTAACTCTATTTAACTGTGTTTGCCTCGGTCTAACTCTGTTTAACTCTGTTTAACTCTGTTTGCCTCTGTTCAACTCTGTTTACCTCTGTTTAAGTCTGTATGCCTCTGTTTAAATCTTTTTAACTCTGTTTAACTCTGTTCAACTCTGTTTGCCTCTGCTTAACTCTGTTTAACTCTGTTCGCCTCTGTTTAACTCTGTTTAACTCTGTTTGCCTCTGTTTAACTCTGTTTCACTCAGTTTCCCTCTCTTTGCCTCTGTTTAATTCTGTTGAACACTGTTTGCCTCTGTTTAACTCTGTTTAAATCTGTTCGCCTCTTTTTAACTTTGTTTAAATTTGTTTAACTCTGTTTAACAATGTTTGCCTCTGCTTAACTCTGTTTGCCTCTGCTCAACTCTGTTTAACTCTGTTTGCCTCTGTTAAACTCTGTTTAATTCTGTTTGCCTCTGTTTAACTCTATTTAAGGCTATTTGCCTCTGTTTAACGCTGTTTAACTCTGTTCACCTCTGTTTAACTCTGTTTAACTCTGTATGCCTCTGTTTAACTCTATTGAACTCCGTTTGGCTCTGTTGAAGGCTATTTAACTCTGTCCTCCTCTGTTTAACTCTGTTTAACTCTGTTAGCATCTGTTTAATTCTGTTTAACTCTGTTTGCCTCTGTTTAACACTATTTAACTCTGTTTGCCTCTGTTTAACTCTGTTAAACTCTGAATGCCTCTGTATATCTCTGTTGAACTCTGTTTGCCTCTGATTAACTCTGTTTAACTCTGTTTGCCTCTGTTTAACTCTGTTTAAATCTGTATGCCTCTGTTTAACACAGTTTCACTCGGTTTCCCTCTCTTTGCTTCTGTTTAACTCTGTTGAACTCTGTTTGCCTCTGTTTAACTCTGTTTAAATCTGTTCACCTCTGTTTAACTCTGTTTAAATTTGTTTAACTCTGTTTGCCTCTGTTTAACTCTGTTTGCCTCTGTTCAACTCTATTTAACTGTGTTTGCCTCGGTCTAACTCTGTTTAACTCTGTTTAACTCTGTTTGCCTCTGTTCAACTCTGTTTACCTCTGTTTAAGTCTGTATGCCTCTGTTTAAATCTTTTTAACTCTGTTTAACTCTGTTCAACTCTGTTTGCCTCTGCTTAACTCTGTTTAACTCTGTTTGCCTCTGTTTAAGTCTGTTTAACTCTGTTTGCCTCTGTTTAACTCTGTTTCACTCAGTTTCCCTCTCTTTGCCTCTGTTTAATTCTGTTGAACACTGTTTGCCTCTGTTTAACTCTGTTTAAATCTGTTCGCCTCTTTTTAACTTTGTTTAAATTTGTTTCACTCTGTTTAACAATGTTTGCCTCTGCTTAACTCTGTTTGCCTCTGTTCAACTCTGTTTAACTCTGTTTGCCTCTGTTAAACTCTGTTTAATTCTGTTTGCCTCTGTTTAACTCTATTTAACGCTGTTTGCCTCTGTTTAACGCTGTCTAACTCTGTTTGCCTATGTTTAACTCTGTTTAACTCTGTATGCCTCTGTTTAACTCTATTGAACTCCGTTTGGCTCTGTTGAAGGCTATTTAACTCTGTCCTCCTCTGTTTAACTCTGTTTAACTCTGTTAGCGTCTGTTTAATTCTGTTTAACTCTGTTTGCCTCTGTTTAACACTATTTAACTCTATTGAATTCTGTTTAAATCTGTATGCCTCTGTTTAACTCTGTTTCACTCAGTTTACCTCTCTTTGCCCTTGTTTAACTCTGTTGAACTCTGTTTGCATCTGTTTAACTCTGTTTAAATCTGTTCACCTCTTTTTAACTTTGTTTAACTGTGTTTAAGACTGTTTGCATCTGCTTAACTCTGTTTGCCTCTGTTCAACTCTGTTTAACTCTATTTGCCTCTGTTTAACTCTGTTTCACTCTGTTTCCCTCTGTTTGCCTCTGTTTAACTCTGTTTAACTCCGCTGAATTCTGTTTATCTCTGTTGAACTCTGTTTGCCTCTGTTTCAATGTATTTAACTCTGTTTGCCTCTGTTCAGCTCTGCTTAACTCTGTATGCCAGTGGTTCACTCTGTGTCCCTCCGTTTGCCTCTCTTTAACTCTGTTTAACTCTATTGAATTATGTTTAAATCTGTATGCCTCTGTTTAACTCTGTTTCACTCAGTTTACCTCTCTTTGCCTCTGTTTAACTCTGTTGAACTTTGTTCAGCTCTGCTAAACTCTGTTTAACTCTGTTTAAATCTGTATGCCTCTGTTTAACACAGTTCACTCGGTTTCCCTCTCTTTGCTTCTGTTTAACTCCGTTTAACTCTGTTTGCCCCTGTTTCAATCTATCTAACACTGTTTGCCTCTGTTTAACTCTCTTTAATTCTGTTTGACTCTGTTTAACTCTGTTTAAATCTGTTTGCCTATGTTTAACTCTTTTTAACTCTGTTTGCCTCTGTTCAACTCTGTTTAACTCTGTTTATCTCTGTATGCCTCTGTTTAACTCTGTTTCACTCATTATCCCTTGGTTTGCCTCTGTTTAACACTGTTTAAATCTGTTTGCCTATGTTTAACTCTGTTTAACTCTGTTTGCCTCTGTTTCAATCTATCTAACACTGTTTGCCTCTGTTTAACTTCTCTTTAATTCTGTTTGTCTCGGTTTAAGGCTGTTTAACTCTGTTTGCCTATGTTTAACTCTGTTTATCTCTGTTTGCCTCTGTTTAACTCTGTTTAAATCTGTTAGCCTCTGTTTAATTCTGTTTAACTCTGTTTGCCTCTGTTTAACACTATTTGACTCTGTTTGCCTCTGTTTAACTCTGTTAAACTCTGCATGCCTCTGTATAACTCTGTTGAAATCTGTTTGCCTCTGTTTAACTCTGTTTAACTCTGTTTGCCTCTGTTTAACTCTGTTTAAATCTGTATGCCTCTGTTTAACACAGTTTCACTCGGTTTCCCTCTCTTTGCTTCTGTTTAACTCTGTTGAACTCTGTTTGCCTCTGTTTAACTCTGTTTACATCTGTTCACCTCTGTTTAACTCTGTTTAAATTTGTTTAACTCTGTTTGCCTCTGTTTAACTCTGTTTGCCTCTGTTCAACTCTATTTATCTGTTTGCCTCGGTCTAACTCTGTTTAACTCTGTTTAACTCTGTTTGCCTCTGTTCAACTCTGTGTACCTCTGTTTAAGTCTGTATGCCTCTGTTTAAATCTTTTTAACTCTGTTTAACTCTGTTCAACTCTGTTTGCCTCTCCTTAACTCTGTTTAACTCTGTTCACCTCTGTTTAACTCTGTTTAACTCTGTTTGCCTCTGTTTAACTCTGTTTCACTCAGTTTCCCTCTGTTTGCCTCTGTTTAATTCTGTTGAACACTGTTTGCCTCTGTTTAACTCTGTTTAAATCTGTTCGCCTCTTTTTAACTTTGTTTAAATTTGTTTAACTCTGTTTAACAATGTTTGCCTCTGCTTAACTCTGTTTGCCTCTGTTCAACTCTGTTTAACTCTGTTTGCCTCTGTTAAACTCTGTTTAATTCTGTTTGCCTCTGTTTAACTCTATTTAACGCTGTTTGCCTCTGTTTAACGCTGTTTAACTCTGTTCACCTCTGTTTAACTCTGTTTAACTCTGTATGCCTCTGTTTAACTCTATTGAACTCCGTTTGGCTCTGTTGAAGGCTATTTAACTCTGTCCTCCTCTGTTTAACTCTGTTTAACTCTGTTAGCGTCTGTTTAATTCTGTTTAACTCTGTTTGCCTCTGTTTAACACTATTTAACTCTATTGAATTCTGTTTAAATCTGTATGCCTCTGTTTAACTCTGTTTCACTCAGTTTACCTCTCTTTGCCCTTGTTTAACTCTGCTGAACTCTGTTTGCATCTGTTTAACTCTGTTTAAATCTTTTCACCTCTGCTTAACTCAGTTTAACTCTGGTTAACTCTGTTGAACTCTGTTTGCCTCTGTTTAACTCTGTTTAAATCTGTTCGCCTCTTTTTAACTTTGTTTAAATTTGTTTAACTGTGTTTAAGACTGTTTGCATCTGCTTAACTCTGTTTGCCTCTGTTCAACACTGTTTAACTCTATTTGCCTCTGTTTAACTCTGTTTCACTCTGTTTCCCTCTGTTTGCCTCTGTTTAACTCTGTTTAACTCCGCTGAATTCTGTTTATCTCTGTTGAACTCTGTTTGCCTCTTTTTCAATGTATTTAACTCTGTTTGCCTCTGTTCAGCTCTGCTTAACTCTGTATGCCAGTGGTTCACTCTGTGTCCCTCCGTTTGCCTCTATTTAAATCTGTTTAACTCTATTGAATTATGTTTAAATCTGTATGCCTCTGTTTAACTCTGTTTCACTCAGTTTACCTCTCTTTGCCTCTGTTTAACTCTGTTGAACTCTGTTCAGCTCTGCTAAACTCTGTTTAACTCTGTTTAACTCTGTTTGCCTCTGTTCAACTCTATTTAACTGCGTTTGCCTCGGTCGAACTCTGTTTAACTCTGTTTAACTCTGTTTGCCTCTGTTCAACTCTGTTTACATCTGTTTAAGTCTGTATGCCTCTGTTTAAATCGTTTTAACTATGTTTAGCTCTGTTCAACTCTGTTTGCCTCTGTTTGCCTCTGTTTAACTCTGTTTAACTCTGTTTCCCTCTGTTTGCCTCTGTTTAACTCTGTTTAAATCTGTTGAACTCTGTTTGCCTCTGTTTAACTCTGTTTAACTCTTTTCGCCTCTGCTGAACACTGTTTCTGTCTGTTGAACTCTGTTTGCCTCTGTTTAACGCTGTTTAACTCTGTTTGCCTCTGTTTAACTCTGTTTAACTCTGTATGCCTCTGTTTAACTCTGTTTGCCTCTGTTTAACTCTGTTTAACCATGTTTGCCACTGTTTAAATCTGTTTAGCTTTGTTTGCCTCTGTTGAACTCTATTTAACTCTTTTTAACTCTATTTAACTGTGTTTGCCTCGGTCTAACTCTGTTTAACTCTGTTTAACTCTGTTTGCCTCTGTTCAACTCTGTTTACCTCTGTTTAAGTCTGTATGCCTCTGTTTAAATCTTTTTAACTCTGTTTAACTCTGTTCAACTCTGTTTGCCTCTGCTTAACTCTGTTTAACTCTGTTCGCCTCTGTTTAACTCTGTTTAACTCTGTTTGCCTCTGTTTAACTCTGTTTCACTCAGTTTCCCTCTCTTTGCCTCTGTTTAATTCTGTTGAACACTGTTTGCCTCTGTTTAACTCTGTTTAAATCTGTTCGCCTCTTTTTAACTTTGTTTAAATTTGTTTAACTCTGTTTAACAATGTTTGCCTCTGCTTAACTCTGTTTGCCTCTGCTCAACTCTGTTTAACTCTGTTTGCCTCTGTTAAACTCTGTTTAATTCTGTTTGCCTCTGTTTAACTCTACTTAAGGCTATTTGCCTCTGTTTAACGCTGTTTAACTCTGTTCACCTCTGTTTAACTCTGTTTAACTCTGTATGCCTCTGTTTAACTCTATTGAACTCCGTTTGGCTCTGTTGAAGGCTATTTAACTCTGTCCTCCTCTGTTTAACTCTGTTAGCATCTGTTTAATTCTGTTTAACTCTGTTTGCCTCTGTTTAACACTATTTAACTCTGTTTGCCTCTGTTTAACTCTGTTAAACTCTGAATGCCTCTGTATATCTCTGTTGAACTCTGTTTGCCTCTGTTTAACTCTGTTTAACTCTGTTTGCCTCTGTTTAACTCTGTTTAAATTTGTTTAACTCTGTTTGCCTCTGTTTAACTCTGTTTGCCTCTGTTCAACTCTAATTAACTGTGTTTGCCTCGGTCTAACTCTGTTTAACTCTGTTTAACTCTGTTTGCCTCTGTTCAACTCTGTTTACCTCTGTTTAAGTCTGTATGCTTCTGTTTAAATCTTTTTAACTCTGTTTAACTCTGTTCAACTCTGTTTGCCTCTGCTTAACTCTGTTTAACTCTGTTTGCCTCTGTTTAAGTCTGTTTAACTCTGTTTGCCTCTGTTTAATTCTGTTTAACTCTGTTTGCCTCTGTTTAACACTATTTAACTCTATTGAATTCTGTTTAAATCTGTATGCCTCTGTTTAACTCTGTTTCACTCAGTTTACCTCTCTTTGCCCTTGTTTAACTCTGTTGAACTCTGTTTGCATCTGTTTAACTCTGTTTAAATCTGTTCACCTCTGCTTAACTCAGTTTAACTCTGGTTAACTCTGTTGAACTCTGTTTGCCTCTGTTTAACTCTGTTTAAATCTGTTCACCTCTTTTTAACTTTGTTTAAATTTGTTTAACTGTGTTTAAGACTGTTTGCCTCTGCTTAACTCTGTTTGCCTCTGCTCAACTCTGTTTAACTCTATTTGCCTCTGTTTAACTCTGTTTCACTCTGTTTCCCTCTGTTTGCCTCTGTTTAACTCTGTTTAACTCCGCTGAATTCTGTTTATCTCTGTTGAACTCTGTTTGCCTCTGTTTCAATGTATTTAACTCTGTTTGCCTCTGTTCAGCTCTGCTTAACTCTGTATGCCAGTGGTTCACTCTGTGTCCCTCCGTTTGCCTCTATTTAACTCTGTTTAACTCTATTGAATTATGTTTAAATCTGTATGCCTCTGTTTAACTCTGTTTCACTCAGTTTACCTCTCTTTGCCTCTGTTTAACTCTGTTGAACTTTGTTCAGCTCTGCTAAACTCTGTTTAACTCTGTTTAAATCTGTATGCCTCTGTTTAACACAGTTCACTCGGTTTCCCTCTCTTTGCTTCTGTTTAACTCTGTTGAACTCTGTTTGCCTCTGTTTAACTCTTCTTCAATCTGTTCACCTCCGTTTAACTCTGTTTAAATTTGTTTAACTCTGTTTTCCTCTGTTCAAGTCTATTTAACTGTGTTTGCCTCGGTCTAACTCTGTTTAACTCTGTTTAAATCTGTTTGCCTCTGTTTAACTCTGTTTGCCTCTGTTCAACTCTATTTAACTGCGTTTGCCTCGGTCGAACTCTGTTTAACTCTGTTTGCCTCTGTTCAACTCTGTTTACATCTGTTTAAGTCTGTATGCCTCTGTTTAAATCGTTTTAATTATGTTTAGCTCTGTTCAACTCTGTTTGCCTCTGTTTGCCTCTGTTTAACTCTGTTTAACTATGTTTCCCTCTGTTTGCCTCTGTTTAACTCTGTTTAAATCTGTTGAACTCTGTTTGCCTCTGTTTAACTCTGTTTAACTCTTTTCGCCTCTGCTGAACACTGTTTATGTCTGTTGAACTCTGTTTGCCTCTGTTTAACGCTGTTTAACTCTGTTTGCCTCTGCTTGACTCTGTTTAACTCAGGTTGCCTCTGCTTAATTCTGTTTCCCTCTGCTCAACTCTGTTTAACTCTGTATGATTCTGTTTAACTCTGTTGAACTCTGTTTTCCTCTGTTTAACTCAGTTTAACTCTGGTTGCCTCTGTTTAACTCTGTTTCACTCTGTTTCCCTCTCTTTGACACCGATTAACTCTGTTTGCCTCTGTTTCAATCTATTTAACTCTGTCTGCCTCTGTTTAATCCTGTTTAACTCTGATTGCCTCTGTTTAACTCTATTTAACGCTGTTTGCCTCTGTTTAACGCTGTTTAACTCTGTTTGCCTCTGTTTAAATCTGTTTAACTCTATATGCCTCAGTTTAACTCCTTTAACTCTGTTTGCCTCTGCTTAACTCTGTTTGACTCTGTTTAACTCTGTTTAACCCTCTTTGCCTCTGTCCAACTCTGTTTAACACTGTATGCTTCTGTTTAACTCTGCTTCACTCAGTTTACATCTGTTTGCCTTTGTTTAACTCTGTTTAACTCTGTTTGCCTCTGTTCAACAATGTTTAACTCTGTTTAACTCTGTATGCCTCTGTTTAACACTGTTTCACTCTGCTTCCCTCTGTTTGCCACTGTTTAAGTCAGTTTAACTCCGTTGAACTCTGCTTGCCTCTGTTTAACTCTGTTTAACTCTGTTCGCCTCTGTTTAACTCTGTTTAACTCTGTTTAACTCTGTTTGCCTCCGTCTAACTCTGTTTAACTCTGTATGCCTCTGTTTAACTCTATTTAACGCTGTTTGCCTCTGTTTAACGCTGTTTAACTCTGTTTGCCTCTGTTTAAATCTGTTTAACTCTATATGCCTCAGTTTAACTCCTTTAACTCTGTTTGCCTCTGCTTAACTCTGTTTGCCTCTGTTTAACTCTGTTTAACCCTCTTTGCCTCTGTCCAACTCTGTTTAACACTGTATGCTTCTGTTTAACTCTGCTTCACTCAGTTTACATCTGTTTGCCTTTGTTTCACTCTGTTTCGCTCTGTTTGCCTCCGTTTAACTCTGTTTGCCTCTGTTTCAATCTATTTAAATCTGTCTGCCTCTGTTTAATTCTGTTTAACTCTGATTGCCTCTGTTTAACTCTCTTTAACGCTGTTTGCCTCTGTTTAACGCTGTTTAAACTTGTTTGCCTCTGTTTAAATCTGATTAACTCTATATGCCTCTGTTTAACTCTTTTAACTCTGTTTGTCTCTGCTTCATTCTGTTTGCCTCTGTTTAACTCTGTTTAACTCTGTTGAATTCTGTTTATCTCCGTTGAAATCGCTTTGCATCTGCTTCAATCTATTTAACTCTGTTTGCCTCTGTTCAACTCTGTTTAACTCTGTATGCCTCTGTTTAAATCTGTTTCACTCCGCTTCCCTTCTTTGCCTCTGTTTAACTCTGTTGAACTCTGTTTGCATCTATTTAACTCTGTTTAATTCTGTTCGCCTATCATTAACTCTGTTTAAACCTGTTTAACTCTGTTTAACTCTGTTTGCCTCTGTTTAAATCTATTTGCCTCTGTCCAACTCTGCTTAACTCTGTTTGCCTCTGTTTAACTCTGTTTAACTCTGTTCAACTCTGTTCCCCTCTATTTGCCTCTGTTTAACTCTGTTTAAATCTGTTTAACTCTGTTGAACTCTGTTTAACTCTGATTAACTCTGATTCACTCTGTTCACCTGTTTAACTCTGTTTAACTCTGTTTCCCTCTGGTTGCCTCTGTTTAACTCTATTTAATGCTGTTTGCCTCTGTCTAACGCTGTTTAACTCTGTTCACCTCTGTTTAACTCTGTTTAAATCTGTTCACCTCTGCTTAACTCTGTTTAACTCTGCTGAACTCTGTTTGCCTCTGTTTAACTCTGTTTAAATCTGTTCACCTCTGTTTAACTTTGTTTAAATTTGTTTAACTCTGTTTAAATCTGTTTCCCTCTGTTTGCCTCTGTTTAACTCTGTTTAACTCCGTATGCCCCTGTTTAACTCTGTTTAATTCTGTTGAAATCTGTTTGCCTCTGTTTAACTCTGCTTAACTCTGTTCGCCTCTGTTTAACTCTGTTTCCCTCTGTATGCCTCTGTTTAACTCTATTAAACTCTGTTTGGCTCTGTTGAACGCTATTTAAATCTGTTCTCCTCTGTTTATCTCTGTTTAACTCTGTTAGCCTCTGTTTAATTCTGTTTAGCTCTGTTTGCCTCTGTTTAACACTATTTAACTCTGTTTGCCTCTGTTTAACTCTGTTTAACTCTGTCTGCCTCTGTTTCACTCTGTTTAACTCTGTTCGCCTCTGTTTAACTCTGTTTAACTCTGTCTGCCTCTGTTTCACTCTGTTTGCCTCTGTTTAACTCTGCTTAACTCTGTTGAACTCTGTTTATCTCTGTTGAACTCTGTTTGCCTCTGTTTCAATCCATTTAACTCTGTTTGCCACTGTTTAACACTATTTAACGCTGTTTGCCTCTGTTTAACGCTGTTTAACTCTGTTCACCTCTGTTTAACTCTGTTTCCCTCTGTATGCCTCTGTTTAACTCTATTAAACCCTGTTTGGCTCTGTTGAACGCTATTTAACTCTGTTCTCCTCTGTTTATCTCTGTTTAAATCTGTTAGCCTCTGTTTAATTCTGTTTAACTCTGTTTGCCTCTGTTTAACACTGTTTGACTCTGTTTGCCTCTGTTTAACTCTGTTAAACTCTGAATGCCTCTGTATAACTCTGTTGAACTCTGTTTGCCTCTGTTTAACTCTGTTTGCCTCTGTTTAACTCTGTTTAAATCTGTATGCCTCTGTTTAACACAGTTTCACTCGGTTTCCCTCTCTTTGCTTCTGTTTAACTCTGTTGAACTCTGTTTGCCTCTGTTTAACTCTGTTTAACTCTGTTTAAATCTGTTTAACTCTGTTTAAATTTGTTTAACTCTGTTTGCCTCTGTTTAACTCTGTTTGCCTCTGTTCAACTCTATTTAACTGTGTTTGCCTCGGTCTAACTCTGTTTAACTCTGTTTAACTCTGTTTGCCTCTGTTCAACTCTGTTTACCTCTGTTTAAGTCTGTATGCCTCTGTTTAAATCTTTTTAACTCTGTTTAACTCTGTTCAACTCTGTTTGCCTCTGCTTAACTCTGTTTAACTCTGTTTGCCTCTGTTTAAGTCTGTTTAACTCTGTTTGCCTCTGTTTAACTCTGTTTCACTCAGTTTCCCTCTCTTTGCCTCTGTTTAATTCTGTTGAACACTGTTTGCCTCTGTTTAACTCTGTTTAAATCTGTTCGCCTCTTTTTAACTTTGTTTAAATTTGTTTCACTCTGTTTAACAATGTTTGCCTCTGCTTAACTCTGTTTGCCTCTGTTCAACTCTGTTTAACTCTGTTTGCCTCTGTTAAACTCTGTTTAATTCTGTTTGCCTCTGTTTAACTCTATTTAACGCTGTTTGCCTCTGTTTAACGCTGTTTAACTCTGTTCACCTCTGTTTAACTCTGTTTAAATTTGTTTAACTCTGTTTGCCTCTGTTCAACTCTATTTAACTGTGTTTGCCTCGGTCTAACTCTGTTTAACTCTGTTTAACTCTGTTTGCCTCTGTTCAACTCTGTTTACCTCTGTTTAAGTCTGTATGCCTCTGTTTAAATCTTTTTAACTCTGTTCAACTCTGTTTGCCTCTGCTTAACTCTGTTGAACTCTGTTTGCCTCTGTTTAACTCTGTTTAAATCTGTTCACCTCTGTTTAACTCTGTTTAAATTTGTTTAACTCTGTTTGCCTCTGTTTAACTCTGTTTGCCTCTGTTCAACTCTATTTAACTGTGTTTGCCTCGGTCTAACTCTGTTTAACTCTGTTTAACTCTGTTTGCCTCTGTTCAACTCTGTTTACCTCTGTTTAAGTCTGTATGCCTCTGTTTAAATCTTTTTAACTCTGTTTAACTCTGTTCAACTCTGTTTGCCTCTGCTTAACTCTGTTTAACTCTGTTCGCCTCTGTTTAACTCTGTTTAACTCTGTTTGCCTCTGTTTAACTCTGTTTCACTCAGTTTCCCTCTCTTTGCCTCTGTTTAATTCTGTTGAACACTGTTTGCCTCTGTTTAACTCTGTTTAAATCTGTTCGCCTCTTTTTAACTTTGTTTAAATTTGTTTAACTCTGTTTAACAATGTTTGCCTCTGCTTAACTCTGTTTGCCTCTGCTCAACTCTGTTTAACTCTGTTTGCCTCTGTTAAACTCTGTTTAATTCTGTTTGCCTCTGTTTAACTCTATTTAAGGCTATTTGCCTCTGTTTAACGCTGTTTAACTCTGTTCACCTCTGTTTAACTCTGTTTAACTCTGTATGCCTCTGTTTAACTCTATTGAACTCCGTTTGGCTCTGTTGAAGGCTATTTAACTCTGTCCTCCTCTGTTTAACTCTGTTTAACTCTGTTAGCATCTGTTTAATTCTGTTTAACTCTGTTTGCCTCTGTTTAACACTATTTAACTCTGTTTGCCTCTGTTTAACTCTGTTAAACTCTGAATGCCTCTGTATATCTCTGTTGAACTCTGTTTGCCTCTGTTTAACTCTGTTTAACTCTGTTTGCCTCTGTTTAACTCTGTTTAAATCTGTATGCCTCTGTTTAACACAGTTTCACTCGGTTTCCCTCTCTTTGCTTCTGTTTAACTCTGTTGAACTCTGTTTGCCTCTGTTTAACTCTGTTTAAATCTGTTCACCTCTGTTTAACTCTGTTTAAATTTGTTTAACTCTGTTTGCCTCTGTTTAACTCTGTTTGCCTCTGTTCAACTCTATTTAACTGTGTTTGCCTCGGTCTAACTCTGTTTAACTCTGTTTAACTCTGTTTGCCTCTGTTCAACTCTGTTTACCTCTGTTTAAGTCTGTATGCCTCTGTTTAAATCTTTTTAACTCTGTTTAACTCTGTTCAACTCTGTTTGCCTCTGCTTAACTCTGTTTAACTCTGTTTGCCTCTGTTTAAGTCTGTTTAACTCTGTTTGCCTCTGTTTAACTCTGTTTCACTCAGTTTCCCTCTCTTTGCCTCTGTTTAATTCTGTTGAACACTGTTTGCCTCTGTTTAACTCTGTTTAAATCTGTTCGCCTCTTTTTAACTTTGTTTAAATTTGTTTCACTCTGTTTAACAATGTTTGCCTCTGCTTAACTCTGTTTGCCTCTGTTCAACTCTGTTTAACTCTGTTTGCCTCTGTTAAACTCTGTTTAATTCTGTTTGCCTCTGTTTAACTCTATTTAACGCTGTTTGCCTCTGTTTAACGCTGTTTAACTCTGTTCACCTCTGTTTAACTCTGTTTAACTCTGTATGCCTCTGTTTAACTCTATTAGCTCCGTTTGGCTCTGTTGAAGGCTATTTAACTCTGTCCTCCTCTGTTTAACTCTGTTTAACTCTGTTAGCGTCTGTTTAATTCTGTTTAACTCTGTTTGCCTCTGTTTAACTCTGTTTAAATCTGTTCACCTCTTTTTAACTTTGTTTAAATTTGTTTAACTGTGTTTAAGACTGTTTGCCTCTGCTTAACTCTGTTTGCCTCTGTTCAACTCTGTTTAACTCTATTTGCCTCTGTTTAACTCTGTTTCACTCTGTTTCCCTCTGTTTGCCTCTGTTTAACTCTGTTTAACTCCGCTGAATTCTGTTTATCTCTGTTGAACTCTGTTTGCCTCTGTTCCAATGTATTTAACTCTGTTTGCCTCTGTTCAGCTCTGTTTAGCCATGTTTGCCACTGTTTAAATCTGTTTAGCTTTGTTTGCCTCTGTTGAACTCTATTTAACTCTTTTTAACTCTATTTAACTGTGTTTGCCTCGGTCTAACTCTGTTTAACTCTGTTTAACTCTGTTTGCCTCTGTTCAACTCTGTTTACCTCTGTTTAAGTCTGTATGCCTCTGTTTAAATCTTTTTAACTCTGTTTAACTCTGTTCAACTCTGTTTGCCTCTGCTTAACTCTGTTTAACTCTGTTCGCCTCTGTTTAACTCTGTTTAACTCTGTTTGCCTCTGTTTAACTCTGTTTCACTCAGTTTCCCTCTCTTTGCCTCTGTTTAATTCTCTTGAACTCTGTTTGCCTCTGTTAAACTCTGTTTAATTCTGTTTGCCTCTGTTTAACTCTATTTAAGGCTATTTGCCTCTGTTTAACGCTGTTTAACTCTGTTCACCTCTGTTTAACTCTGTTTAACTCTGTATGCCTCTGTTTAACTCTATTGAACTCCGTTTGGCTCTGTTGAAGGCTATTTAACTCTGTCCTCCTCTGTTTAACTCTGTTTAACTCTGTTAGCATCTGTTTAATTCTGTTTAACTCTGTTTGCCTCTGTTTAGCACTATTTAACTCTGTTTGCCTCTGTTTAACTCTGTTAAACTCTGAATGCCTCTGTATATCTCTGTTGAACTCTGTTTGCCTCTGTTTAACTCTGTTTAACTCTGTTTGCCTCTGTTTAACTCTGTTTAAATCTGTATGCCTCTGTTTAACACAGTTTCACTCGGTTTCCCTCTCTTTGCCTCTGTTTAACTCTGTTGAACTCTGTTTGCCTCTGTTTAACTCTGTTTAAATCTGTTCACCTCTGTTTAACTCTGTTTAAATTTGTTTAACTCTGTTTGCCTCTGTTTAACTCTGTTTGCCTCTGTTCAACTCTAATTAACTGTGTTTGCCTCGGTCTAACTCTGTTTAACTCTGTTTAACTCTGTTTGCCTCTGTTTAACTCTCTTTAAATCTGTATGCCTCTGTTTAACACAGTTTCACTCGGTTTCCCTCTCTTTGCTTCTGTTTAACTCTGTTGAACTCTGTTTGCCTCTGTTTAACTCTGTTTAAATCTGTTCACCTCTGTTTAACTCTGTTTAAATTTGTTTAACTCTGTTTGCCTCTGTTTAACTCTGTTTGCCTCTGTTCAACTCTATTTAACTGTGTTTGCCTCGGTCTAACTCTGTTTAACTCTGTTTAACTCTGTTTGCCTCTGTTCAACTCTGTTTACCTCTGTTTAAGTCTGTATGCCTCTGTTTAAATCTTTTTAACTCTGTTTAACTCTGTTCAACTCTGTTTGCCTCTGCTTAACTCTGTTTAACTCTGTTTGCCTCTGTTTAAGTCTGTTTAACTCTGTTTGCCTCTGTTTAACTCTGTTTCACTCAGTTTCCCTCTCTTTGCCTCTGTTTAATTCTGTTGAACACTGTTTGCCTCTGTTTAACTCTGTTTTAAATCTGTTCGCCTCTTTTTAACTTTGTTTAAATTTGTTTCACTCTGTTTAACAATGTTTGCCTCTGCTTAACTCTGTTTGCCTCTGTTCAACTCTGTTTAACTCTGTTTGCCTCTGTTAAACTCTGTTTAATTCTGTTTGCCTCTGTTTAACTCTATTTAACGCTGTTTGCCTCTGTTTAACGCTGTTTAACTCTGTTCACCTCTGTTTAACTCTGTATGCCTCTGTTTAACTCTATTGAACTCCGTTTGGCTCTGTTGAAGGCTATTTAACTCTGTCCTCCTCTGTTTAACTCTGTTTAACTCTGTTAGCGTCTGTTTAATTCTGTTTAACTCTGTTTGCCTCTGTTTAACACTATTTAACTCTATTGAATTCTGTTTAAATCTGTATGCCTCTGTTTAACTCTGTTTCACTCAGTTTACCTCTCTTTGCCCTTGTTTAACTCTGTTGAACTCTGTTTGCATCTGTTTAACTCTGTTTAAATCTGTTCACCTCTGCTTAACTCGGTTTAACTCTGGTTAACTCTGTTGAACTCTGTTTGCCTCTGTTTAACTCTGTTTAAATCTGTTCACCTCTTTTTAACTTTGTTTAAATTTGTTTAACTGTGTTTAAGACTGTTTGCCTCTGCTTAACTCTGTTTGCCTCTGTTCAACTCTGTTTAACTCTATTTGCCTCTGTTTAACTCTGTTTCACTCTGTTTCCCTCTGTTTGCCTCTGTTTAACTCTGTTTAACTCCGCTGAATTCTGTTTATCTCTGTTGAACTCTGTTTGCCTCTGTTTCAATGTATTTAACTCTGTTTGCCTCTGTTCAGCTCTGCTTAACTCTGTATGCCAGTGGTTCACTCTGTGTCCCTCCGTTTGCCTCTATTTAACTCTGTTTAACTCTATTGAATTATGTTTAAATCTGTATGCCTCTGTTTAACTCTGTTTCACTCAGTTTACCTCTCTTTGCCTCTGTTTAACTCTGTTGAACTTTGTTCAGCTCTGCTAAACTCTGTTTAACTCTGTTTAAATCTGTATGCCTCTGTTTAACACAGTTCACTCGGTTTCCCTCTCTTTGCTTCTGTTTAACTCTGTTGAACTCTGTTTGCCTCTGTTTAACTCTTCTTCAATCTGTTCACCTCCGTTTAACTCTGTTTAAATTTGTTTAACTCTGTTTGCCTCTGTTCAAGTCTATTTAACTGTGTTTGCCTCGGTCTAACTCTGTTTAACTCTGTTTAAATCTGTTTAACTCTGTTTAAATCTGTTTGCCTCTGTTTAACTCTGTTTGCCTCTGTTCAACTCTATTTAACTGTGTTTGCCTCGGTCGAACTCTGTTTAACTCTGTTTGCCTCTGCTCAACTCTGTTTACATCTGTTTAAGTCTGTATGCCTCTGTTTAAATCGTTTTAATTATGTTTAGCTCTGTTCAACTCTGTTTGCCTCTGTTTGCCTCTGTTTAACTCTGTTTAACTCTGTTTCCCTCTGTTTGCCTCTGTTTAACTCTGTTTAAATCTGTTGAACTCTGTTTGCCTCTGTTTAACTCTGTTTAACTCTTTTCGCCTCTGCTGAACACTGTTTATGTCTGTTGAACTCTGTTTGCCTCTGTTTAACGCTGTTTAACTCTGTTTGCCTCTTTTTAACTCTGTTTAACTCTGTATGCCTCTGTTTAACTCTGTTTGCCTCTGCTTAACTCTGTTTAACCATGTTTGCCACTGCTTAAATCTGTTTAGCTTTGACTGCCTCTGTTGAACTCTATTTAACTCTTTTTAACTCTGTTTAACTCTGTTTGCCTCTGTTCAATTCTGTTTAACTCTGTTTCACTCTATTTGCCTCTGTTTAACTGTGTTTCACTCTGTTTCCCTCTGTATGCCTCTGTTTAACTCTGTTTAACTCTGCTTGCCTCTGTCCAACTCTCTTTAACTCTGTATGCTTCTGTTTATCTCTGTTTCACCCAGGTTACATCTGTTTGCCTCTGTTTAACTCTGTTTGCATCGGTTTAACTCTGTGTAACTCTGTATGCCTCTGTTTAACTCTGTTTAACTCTGTTTGCCTCTGCTTGACTCTGTTTAACTCAGGTTGCCTCTGCTTAATTCTGTTTCCCTCTGCTCAACTCTGTTTAACTCTGTATGATTCTGTTTAACTCTGTTGAACTCTGTTTGCCTCTGTTTAACTCAGTTTAACTCTGGTTGCCTCTGTTTAACTCTGTTTCACTCTGTTTCCCTCTCTTTGACACCGATTAACTCTGTTTGCCTCTGTTTCAATCTATTTAACTCTGTCTGCCTCTGTTTAATCCTGTTTAACTCTGATTGCCTCTGTTTAACTCTATTTAACGCTGTTTGCCTCTGTTTAACGCTGTTTAACTCTGTTTGCCTCTGTTTAAATCTGTTTAACTCTATATGCCTCAGTTTAACTCCTTTAACTCTGTTTGCCTCTGCTTAACTCTGTTTGCCTCTGTTTAACTCTGTTTAACCCTCTTTGCCTCTGTCCCACTCTGTTTAACACTGTATGCTTCTGTTTAACTCTGTTTCACTCAGTTTACATCTGTTTGCCTTTGTTTAACTCTGTTTAACTCTGTTTGCCTCTGTTCAACAATGTATAACTCTGTTTAACTCTGTATGCCTGTGTTTAACACTGTTTCACTCTGTTTCCCTCTGTTTGCCACTGTTTAAGTCAGTTTAACTCCGTTGAACTCTGCTTGCCTCTGTTTAACTCTGTTTAACTCTGTTCGCCTCTGTTTAACTCTGTTTAACTCTGTTCAACTCTATTTAACTGTGTTTGCCTCGGTCTAACTCTGTTTAACTCTGTTTAACTCTGTATGCCTCTGTTTAACTCTGTTTCACTCTGTTTCGCTCTGTTTGCCTCCGTTTAACTCTGTTTGCCTCTGTTTCAATCTATTTAAATCTGTCTGCCTCTGTTTAATTCTGTTTAACTCTGATTGCCTCTGTTTAACTCTGTTTAACTCTATTGAATTATGTTTAAATCTGTATGCATCTGTTTAACTCTGTTTCACTCAGTTTACCTCTCTTTGCCTCTGTTTAACTCTGTTGAACTCTGTTCAGCTCTGCTAAACTCTGTTTAACTCTGTTTAAATCTGTATGCCTCTGTTTAACACAGTTCACTCGGTTTCCCTCTCTTTGCTTCTGTTTAACTCTGTTGAACTCTGTTTGCCTCTGTTTAACTCTTCTTCAATCTGTTCACCTCCGTTTAACTCTGTTTAAATTTGTTTAACTCTGTTTGCCTCTGTTCAAGTCTATTTAACTGTGTTTGCCTCGGTCTAACTCTGTTGAACTCTGTTTAAATCTGTTTAAATCTGTTTAACTCTGTTTGCCTCTGTTTAAATCTATTTGCCTCTGTCCAACTCTGCTTAACTCTGTTTGCCTCTGTTTAAATCTGTTTAACTCTGTTTCCCTCTATTTGCCTCTGTTAAAATCTGTTTTACTCTGTTTCACTCTGTATGCCTCTGTTTAACTCTGTTTAACTCTGTTGAAATCTGTTTGCCTCTGATTAACTCTGATTCACTCTGTTCACCTCTGTTTAACTCTGTTTAACCCTGTTTAACTCTGTTTGCCTCTGTTTAACTCTTTTTAATACTGTTTGCCTGTTTAACGCTGTTTAACTCTGTTCACCTCTGTTTAACTCTGTTTAAATCTGTTCACCTCTGCTTAACTCTGTTTAACTCTGTTTAACTCTGTTGAACTCTGTTTGCCTCTGTTTAACTCTGTTTAAATCTGTTCGCCTCTGTTTAACTTTGTTTAAATTTGTTTAACTCTGTTTAAATCTGTTTCCCTCTGTTTGCCTCTGTTTAACTCTGTTTGCCTCTGTTCAACTCTATTTAACTGTGTTTGCCTCGGTCTAACTCTGTTTAACTCTGTTTAACTCTGTTTGCCTCTGTTCAACTCTGTTTACCTCTGTTTAAGTCTGTATGCCTCTGTTTAAATCTTTTTAACTCTGTTTAACTCTGTTCAACTCTGTTTGCCTCTGCTTAACTCTGTTTAACTCTGTTCGCCTCTGTTTAACTCTGTTTAACTCTGTTTGCCTCTGTTTAACTCTGTTTCACTCAGTTTCCCTCTCTTTGCCTCTGTTTAATTCTGTTGAACACTGTTTGCCTCTGTTTAAATCTGTTCGCCTCTTTTTAACTTTGTTTAAATTTGTTTAACTCTGTTTAACAATGTTTGCCTCTGCTTAACTCTGTTTGCCTCTGCTCAACTCTGTTTAACTCTGTTTGCCTCTGTTAAACTCTGTTTAATTCTGTTTGCCTCTGTTTAACTCTATTTAAGGCTATTTGCCTCTGTTTAACGCTGTTTAACTCTGTTCACCTCTGTTTAACTCTGTTTAACTCTGTATGCCTCTGTTTAACTCTATTGAACTCCGTTTGGCTCTGTTGAAGGCTATTTAACTCTGTCCTCCTCTGTTTAACTCTGTTTAACTCTGTTAGCATCTGTTTAATTCTGTTTAACTCTGTTTGCCTCTGTTTAACACTATTTAACTCTGTTTGCCTCTGTTTAACTCTGTTAAACTCTGAATGCCTCTGTATATCTCTGTTGAACTCTGTTTGCCTCTGTTTAACTCTGTTTAACTCTGTTTGCCTCTGTTTAACTCTGTTTAAATCTGTATGCCTCTGTTTAACACAGTTTCACTCGGTTTCCCTCTCTTTGCTTCTGTTTAACTCTGTTGAACTCTGTTTGCCTCTGTTTAACTCTGTTTAAATCTGTTCACCTCTGTTTAACTCTGTTTGCCTCTGTTTAACTCTGTTTGCCTCTGTTCAACTCTATTTAACTGTGTTTGCCTCGGTCTAACTCTGTTTAACTCTGTTTAACTCTGTTTGCCTCTGTTCAACTCTGTTTACCATGTTTAAGTCTGTATGCCTCTGTTTAAATCTTTTTAACTCTGTTTAACTCTGTTCAACTCTGTTTGCCTCTGCTTAACTCTGTTTAACTCTGTTTGCCTCTGTTTAAGTCTGTTTAACTCTGTTTGCCTCTGTTTAACTCTGTTTCACTCAGTTTCCCTCTCTTTGCCTCTGTTTAATTCTGTTGAACACTGTTTGCCTCTGTTTAACTCTGTTTAAATCTGTTCGCCTCTTTTTAACTTTGTTTAAATTTGTTTCACTCTGTTTAACAATGTTTGCCTCTGCTTAACTCTGTTTGCCTCTGTTCAACTCTGTTTAACTCTGTTTGCCTCTGTTAAACTCTGTTTAATTCTGTTTGCCTCTGTTTAACTCTATTTAACGCTGTTTGCCTCTGTTTAACGCTGTTTAACTCTGTTCACCTCTGTTTAACTCTGTTTAACTCTGTATGCCTCTGTTTAACTCTATTAGCTCCGTTTGGCTCTGTTGAAGGCTATTTAACTCTGTCCTCCTCTGTTTAACTCTGTTTAACTCTGTTAGCGTCTGTTTAATTCTGTTTAACTCTGTTTGCCTCTGTTTAACTCTGTTTAAATCTGTTCACCTCTTTTTAACTTTGTTTAAATTTGTTTAACTGTGTTTGAGACTGTTTGCCTCTGCTTAACTCTGTTTGCCTCTGTTCAACTCTGTTTAACTCTATTTGCCTCTGTTTAACTCTGTTTCACTCTGTTTCCCTCTGTTTGCCTCTGTTTAACTCTGTTTAACTCCGCTGAATTCTGTTTATCTCTGTTGAACTCTGTTTGCCTCTGTTTCAATGTATTTAACTCTGTTTGCCTCTGTTCAGCTCTGCTTAACTCTGTATGCCAGTGGTTCACTCTGTGTCCCTCCGTTTGCCTCTATTTAACTCTGTTTAACTCTATTGAATTATGTTTAAATCTGTATGCCTCTGTTTAACTCTGTTTCACTCAGTTTACCTCTCTTTGCCTCTGTTTAACTCTGTTGAACTTTGTTCAGCTCTGCTAAACTCTGTTTAACTCTGTTTAAATCTGTATGCCTCTGTTTAACACAGTTCACTCGGTTTCCCTCTCTTTGCTTCTGTTTAACTCTGTTGAACTCTGTTTGCCTCTGTTTAACTCTTCTTCAATCTGTTCACCTCCGTTTAACTCTGTTTAAATTTGTTTAACTCTGTTTGCCTCTGTTCAAGTCTATTTAACTGTGTTTGCCTCGGTCTAACTCTGTTTAACTCTGTTTAAATCTGTTTGCCTCTGTTTAACTCTGTTTGCCTCTGTTCAACTCTATTTAACTGCGTTTGCCTCGGTCGAACTCGGTTTAACTCTGTTTGCCTCTGTTCAACTCTGTTTACATCTGTTTAAGTCTGTATGCCTCTGTTTAAATCGTTTTAATTATGTTTAGCTCTGTTCAACTCTGTTTGCCTCTGTTTGCCTCTGCTTAACTCTGTTTAACTCTGTTTCCCTCTGTTTGCCTCTGTTTAACTCTGTTTAAATCTGTTGAACTCTGTTTGCCTCTGTTTAACTCTGTTTAACTCTTTTCGCCTCTGCTGAACACTGTTTATGTCTGTTGAACTCTGTTTGCCTCTGTTTAACGCTGTTTAACTCTGTTTGCCTCTGTTTAACTCAGTTTAACTCTGGTTGCCTCTGTTTAACTCTGTTTCACTCTGTTTGCCTCTGTTTAAATCTGTTTAACTCTATATGCCTCAGTTTAACTCCTTTAACTCTGTTTGCCTCTGCTTAACTCTGTTTGCCTCTGTTTAACTCTGTTTAACCCTCTTTGCCTCTGTCCAACTCTGTTTAACACTGTATGCTTCTGTTTAACTCTGTTTGCCTCTGCTTGACTCTGTTTAACTCAGGTTGCCTCTGCTTAATTCTGTTTCCCTCTGCTCAACTCTGTTTAACTCTGTATGATTCTGTTTAACTCTGTTGAACTCTGTTTGCCTCTGTTTAACTCAGTTTAACTCTGGTTGCCTCTGTTTAACTCTGTTTCACTCTGTTTCCCTCTCTTTGACACCGATTAACTCTGTTTGCCTCTGTTTCAATCTATTTAACTCTGTCTGCCTCTGTTTAATCCTGTTTAACTCTGATTGCCTCTGTTTAACTCTATTTAACGCTGTTTGCCTCTGTTTAACGCTGTTTAACTCTGTTTGCCTCTGTTTAAATCTGTTTAACTCTATATGCCTCAGTTTAACTCCTTTAACTCTGTTTGCCTCTGCTTAACTCTGTTTGCCTCTGTTTAACACTGTTTAACCCTCTTTGCCTCTGTCCAACTCTGTTTAACACTGTATGCTTCTGTTTAACTCTGCTTCACTCAGTTTACATCTGTTTGCCTTTGTTTAACTCTGTTTAACTCTGTCTGCCTCTGTTCAACAATGTTTAACACTGTTTAACTCTGTATGCCTCTGTTTAACACTGTTTCACTCTGTTTCCCTCTGTTTGCCACTGTTTAAGTCAGTTTAACTCCGTTGAACTCTGCTTGCCTCTGTTTAACTCTGTTTAACTCTGTTCGCCTCTGTTTAACTCTGTTTAACTCTGTTTGCCTCCGTCTAACTCTGTTTAACTCTGTATGCCTCTGTTTAACTCTGTTTCACTCTGTTTCGCTCTGTTTGCCTCCGTTTAACTCTGTTTGCCTCTGTTTCAATCTATTTAAATCTGTCTGCCTCTGTTTAATTCTGTTTAACTCTGATTGCCTCTGTTTAACTCTCTTTAACGCTGTTTGCCTCTGTTTAACGCTGTTTAACTCTGTTTGCCTCTGTTTAAATCTGATTAACTCTATATGCCTCTGTTTAACTCTTTTAACTCTGTTTGTCTCTGCTTCATTCTGTTTGCCTCTGTTTAACTCTGTTTAACTCTGTTGAATTCTGTTTATCTCCGTTGAAATCGCTTTGCATCTGCTTCAATCTATTTAACTCTGTTTGCCTCTGTTCAACTCTGTTTAACTCTGTATGCCTCTGTTTAAATCTGTTTCAGTCAGCTTCCCTTCTTTGCCTCTGTTTAACTCTGTTGAACTCTGTTTGCATCTAGTTAACTCTGTTTAATTCTGTTCGCATATGATTAACTCTGTTTAAACCTGTTTAACTCTGTTTAACTCTGTTTGCCTCTGTTTAAATCTATTTGCCTCTGTCCAACTCTGCTTAACTCTGTTTGCCTCTGTTTAACTCTGTTTAACTCTGTTCAACTCTGTTCCCCTCTATTTGCCTCTGTTTAACTCTGTTTAAATCTGTTTAACTCTGTTGAACTCTGTTTAACTCTGATTAACTCTGATTCACTCTGTTCACCTGTTTAACTCTGTTTAACTCTGTTTCCCTCTGGTTGCCTCTGTTTAACTCTATTTAATGCTGTTTGCCTCTGTCTAACGCTGTTTAACTCTGTTCACCTCTGTTTAACTCTGTTTAAATCTGTTCACCTCTGCTTAACTCTGTTTAACTCTGCTGAACTCTGTTTGCCTCTGTTTAACTCTGTTTAAATCTGTTCACCTCTGTTTAACTTTGTTTAAATTTGTTTAACTCTGTTTAAATCTGTTTCCCTCTGTTTGCCTCTGTTTAACTCTGTTTAACTCCGAAAGCCCCTGTTTAACTCTGTTTAATTCTGTTGAAATCTGTTTGCCTCTGTTTAACTCTGCTTAACTCTGTTCGCCTCTGTTTAACTCTGTTTCCCTCTGTATGCCTCTGTTTAACTCTATTAAACTCTGTTTGGCTCTGTTGAACGCTATTTAACTCTGTTCTCCTCTGTTTATCTCTGTTTAACTCTGTTAGCCTCTGTTTAGCTCTGTTTGCCTCTGTTTAACACTATTTAACTCTGTTTGCCTCTGTTTAACTCTGTTTAACTCTGTCTGCCTCTGTTTCACTCTGTTTAACTCTGTTCGCCTCTGTTTAACTCTGTTTAACTCTGTCTGCCTCTGTTTCACTCTGTTTGCCTCTGTTTAACTCTGCTTAACTCTGTTGAACTCTGTTTATCTCTGTTGAACTCTGTTTGCCTCTGTTCAACTCTGTTTACCTCTGTTTAAGTCTGTATGCCTCTGTTTAAATCTTTTTAACTCTGTTTAACTCTGTTCAACTCTGTTTGCCTCTGCTTAACTCTGTTTAACTCTGTTTGCCTCTGTTTAACTCTGTTTAAATCTGTTTCCCTCTGTTTGCCTCTGTTTAACTCTGTTTAACTCCGTATGCCCCTGTTTAACTCTGTTTAATTCTGTTGAAATCTGTTTGCCTCTGTTTAACTCTGCTTAACTCTGTTCGCCTCTGTTTAACTCTGTTTCCCTCTGTATGCCTCTGTTTAACTCTATTAAACTCTGTTTGGCTCTGTTGAACGCTATTTAACTCTGTTCTCCTCTGTTTATCTCTGTTTAACTCTGTTAGCCTCTGTTTAATTCTGTTTAGCTCTGTTTGCCTCTGTTTAACACTATTTAACTCTGTTTGCCTCTGTTTAACTCTGTTTAACTCTGTCTGCCTCTGTTTCACTCTGTTTAACTCTGTTCGCCTCTGTTTAACTCTGTTTAACTCTGTCTGCCTCTGTTTCACTCTGTTTGCCTCTGTTTAACTCTGCTTAACTCTGTTGAACTCTGTTTATCTCTGTTGAACTCTGTTTGCCTCTGTTTCAATCCATTTAACTCTGTTTGCCACTGTTTAACACTATTTAACGCTGTTTGCCTCTGTTTAACGCTGTTTAACTCTGTTCACCTCTGTTTAACTCTGTTTCCCTCTGTATGCCTCTGTTTAACTCTATTAAACCCTGTTTGGCTCTGTTGAACGCTATTTAACTCTGTTCTCCTCTGTTTATCTCTGTTTAAATCTGTTAGCCTCTGTTTAATTCTGTTTAACTCTGTTTGCCTCTGTTTAACACTGTTTGACTCTGTTTGCCTCTGTTTAACTCTGTTAAACTCTGAATGCCTCTGTATAACTCTGTTGAACTCTGTTTGCCTCTGTTTAACTCTGTTCACCTCTGTTTAACTCTGTTTAACTCTGTTTCCCTCT
This sequence comes from Isurus oxyrinchus, assembly GCA_026770705.1. NCBI lineage: Eukaryota > Metazoa > Chordata > Chondrichthyes > Lamniformes > Lamnidae > Isurus > Isurus oxyrinchus. Next base: position 54,127 of record JANJGN010002501.1, read on the forward strand.
GTTTGCCTCTGTTTAACTCTGTTTAAATCTGTTGAACTCTGTTTGCCTCTGTTTAACTCTGTTTAACTCTTTTCGCCTCTGCTGAACACTGTTTATGTCTGTTGAACTCTGTTTGCCTCTGTTTAACGCTGTTTAACTCTGTTTGCCTCTGTTTAACTCTGTTTAACTCTGTATGCCTCTGTTTAACTCTGTTTGCCTCTGCTTAACTCTGTTTAACCATGTTTGCCACTGCTTAAATCTGTTTAGCTTTGTTTGCCTCTGTTGAACTCTATTTAACTCTTTTTAACTCTGTTTAACTCTGTTTGCCTCTGTTCAATTCTGTTTAACTCTGTTTCACTCTATTTGCCTCTGTTTAACTGTGTTTCACTCTGTTTCCCTCTGTATGCCTCTGTTTAACTCTGTTTAACTCTGTTTGCCTCTGTCCAACTCTCTTTAACTCTGTATGCTTCTGTTTATCTCTGTTTCACCCAGGTTACATCTGTTTGCCTCTGTTTAACTCTGTTTGCATCTGTTTAACTCTGTGTAACTCTGTATGCCTCTGTTTAACTCTGTTTAACTCTGTTTGCCTCTGCTTGACTCTGTTTAACTCAGGTTGCCTCTGCTTAATTCTGTTTCCCTCTGCTCAACTCTGTTTAACTCTGTATGATTCTGTTTAACTCTGTTGAACTCTGTTTGCCTCTGTTTAACTCAGTTTAACTCTGGTTGCCTCTGTTTAAGTCTGTTTCACTCTGTTTCCCTCTCTTTGACACCGATTAACTCTGTTTGCCTCTGTTTCAATCTATTTAACTCTGTCTGCCTCTGTTTAATCCTGTTTAACTCTGATTGCCTCTGTTTAACTCTATTTAACGCTGTTTGCCTCTGTTTAACGCTGTTTAACTCTGTTTGCCTCTGTTTAAATCTGTTTAACTCTATATGCCTCAGTTTAACTCCTTTAACTCTGTTTGCCTCTGCTTAACTCTGTTTGCCTCTGTTTAACTCTGTTTAACCCTCTTTGCCTCTGTCCAACTCTGCTTAACACTGTATGCTTCTGTTTAACTCTGTTTCACTCAGTTTACATCTGTTTGCCTTTGTTTAACTCTGTTTAACTCTGTTTGCCTCTGTTCAACAATGTTTAACTCTGTTTAACTCTGTATGCCTCTGTTTAACACTGTTTCTCTCTGTTTCCCTCTGTTTGCCACTGTTTAAGTCAGTTTAACTCCGTTGAACTCTGCTTGCCTCTGTTTAACTCTGTTTAACTCTGTTCGCCTCTGTTTAACTCTGTTTAACTCTGTTTAACTCTGTTTAACTCTGTTTGCCTCCGTCTAACTCTGTTTAACTCTGTATGCCTCTGTTTAACTCTGTTTCACTCTGTTTCGCTCTGTTTGCCTCCGTTTAACTCTGTTTGCCTCTGTTTCAATCTATTTAAATCTGTCTGCCTCTGTTTAATTCTGTTTAACTCTGATTGCCTCTGTTTAACTATCTTTAACGCTGTTTGCCTCTGTTTAACGCTGTTTAACTCTGTTTGCCTCTGTTTAAATCTGATTAACTCTATATGCCTCTGTTTAACTCTTTTAACTCTGTTTGCCTCTGCTTCATCCTGTTTGCCTCTGTTTAACTCTGTTTAACTCTGTTGAATTCTGTTTATCTCCGTTGAAATCGCTTTGCATCTGCTTCAATCTATTTAACTCTGTTTGCCTCTGTTCAACTCTGTTTAACTCTGTATGCCTCTGTTTAAATCTGTTTCACTCAGCTTCCCTTCTTTGCCTCTGTTTAACTCTGTTGAACTCTGTTTGCATCTATTTAACTCTTTTTAATTCTGTTCGCCTACGATTAACTCTGTTTAAATCTGTTTAACTCTGTTTAACTCTGTTTGCCTCTGTTTAAATCTATTTGCCTCTGTCCAACTCTGCTTAACTCTGTTTGCCTCTGCTTAACTCTGTTTAACTCTGTTCCCCTCTATTTGCCTCTGTTTAACTCTGTTTAAATCTGTTTAACTCTGTTGAACTCTGTTTAACTCTGATTAACTCTGATTCACTCTGTTTAACTCTATTTAATGCTGTTTGCCTCTGTCTAACGCTGTTTAACTCTGTTCACCTCTGTTTAACTCTGTTTAAATCTGTTCACCTCTGCTTAACTCTGTTTAACTCTGTTGAACTCTGTTTGCCTCTGTTTAACTCTGTTTAAATCTGTTGACCTCTGTTTAACTTTGTTTAAATTTGTTTCACTCTGTTTAAATCTGTTTCCCTCTGTTTGCCTCTGTTTAACTCTGTTTAACTCCGTATGCCCCTGTTTAACTCTGTTTAATTCTGTTGAAATCTGTTTGCCTCTGTTTAACTCTGCTTAACTCTGTTCGCCTCTGTTTAACTCTGTTTCCCTCTGTATGCCTCTGTTTAACTCTATTAAACTCTGTTTGGCTCTGTTGAACGCTATTTAACTCTGTTCTCCTCTGTTTATCTCTGTTTAACTCTGTTAGCCTCTGTTTAATTCTGTTTAGCTCTGTTTGCCTCTGTTTAACACTATTTAACTCTGTTTGCCTCTGTTTAACTCTGTTTAACTCTGTCTGCCTCTGTTTCACTCTGTTTAACTCTGTTCGCCTCTGTTTAACTCTGTTTAACTCTGTCTGCCTCTGTTTCACTCTGTTTGCCTCTGTTTAACTCTGCTTAACTCTGTTGAACTCTGTTTATCTCTGTTGAACTCTGTTTGCCTCTGTTTCAATCCATTTAACTCTGTTTGCCACTGTTTAACACTATTTAACGCTGTTTGCCTCTGTTTAACGCTGTTTAACTCTGTTCACCTCTGTTTAACTCTGTTTCCCTCTGTATGCCTCTGTTTAACTCTATTAAACCCTGTTTGGCTCTGTTGAACGCTATTTAACTCTGTTCTCCTCTGTTTATCTCTGTTTAAATCTGTTTGCCTCTGTTTAACTCTGTTAAACTCTGAATGCCTCTGTATAACTCTGTTGAACTCTGTTTGCCTCTGTTTAACTCTGTTTGCCTCTGTTTAACTCTGTTTAAATCTGTATGCCTCTGTTTAACACAGTTTCACTCGGTTTCCCTCTCTTTGCTTCTGTTTAACTCTGTTGAACTCTGTTTGCCTCTGTTTAACTCTGTTTAAATCTGTTCACCTCTGTTTAACTCTGTTTAAATTTGTTTAACTCTGTTTGCCTCTGTTTAACTCTGTTTGCCTCTGTTCAACTCTATTTAACTGTGTTTGCCTCGGTCTAACTCTGTTTAACTCTGTTTAACTCTGTTTGCCTCTGTTCAACTCTGTTTACCTCTGTTTAAGTCTGTATGCCTCTGTTTAAATCTTTTTAACTCTGTTTAACTCTGTTCAACTCTGTTTGCCTCTGCTTAACTCTGTTTAACTCTGTTTGCCTCTGTTTAACTCTGTTTAACTCTGTTTGCCTCTGTTTAACTCTGTTTCACTCGGTTTCCCTCTCTTTGCCTCTGTTTAATTCTGTTGAACACTGTTTGCCTCTGTTTAACTCTGTTTAAATCTGTTCGCCTCTTTTTAACTTTGTTTAAATTTGTTTCACTCTGTTTAACAATGTTTGCCTCTGCTTAACTCTGTTTGCCTCTGTTCAACTCTGTTTAACTCTGTTTGCCTCTGTTAAACTCTGTTTAATTCTGTTTGCCTCTGTTTAACTCTATTTAACGCTGTTTGCCTCTGTTTAACGCTGTTTAACTCTGTTCACCTCTGTTTAACTCTGTTTAACTCTGTATGCCTCTGTTTAACTCTATTGAACTCCGTTTGGCTCTGTTGAAGGCTATTTAACTCTGTCCTCCTCTGTTTAACTCTGTTTAACTCTGTTAGCGTCTGTTTAATTCTGTTTAACTCTGTTTGCCTCTGTTTAACACTATTTAACTCTATTGAATTCTGTTTAAATCTGTATGCCTCTGTTTAACTCTGTTTCACTCAGTTTACCTCTCTTTGCCCTTGTTTAACTCTGTTGAACTCTGTTTGCATCTGTTTAACTCTGTTTAAATCTGTTCACCTCTGCTTAACTCAGTTTAACTCTGGTTAACTCTGTTGAACTCTGTTTGCCTCTGTTTAATTCTGTTTAGCTCTGTTTGCATCTGTTTAACACTATTTAACTCTGTTTGCCTCTGTTTAACTCTGTTTAAATCTGTCTGCCTCTGTTTCACTCTGTTTAACTCTGTTCGCCTCTGTTTAACTCTGTGTAACTCTGTCTGCCTCTGTTTCACTCTGTTTGCCTCTGTTTAACTCTGCTTAACTCTGTTGAACTCTGTTTATCTCTGTTGAACTCTGTTGGCCTCTGTTCAACTCTGTTTACCTCTGTTTAAGTCTGTATGCCTCTGTTTAAATCTTTTTAACTCTGTTTAACTCTGTTCAACTCTGTTTGCCTCTGCTTAACTCTGTTTAACTCTGTTTGCCTCTGTTTAACTCTGTTTAAATCCGTATGCCCCTGTTTAACTCTGTTTAATTCTGTTGAAATCTGTTTGCCTCTGTTTAACTCTGCTTAACTCTGTTCGCCTCTGTTTAACTCTGTTTCCCTCTGTATGCCTCTGTTTAACTCTATTAAACTCTGTTTGGCTCTGTTGAACGCTATTTAACTCTGTTCTCCTCTGTTTATCTCTGTTTAACTCTGTTAGCCTCTGTTTAATTCTGTTTAGCTCTGTTTGCCTCTGTTTAACACTATTTAACTCTGTTTGCCTCTGTTTAACTCTGTTTAACTCTGTCTGCCTCTGTTTCACTCTGTTTGCCTCTGTTTAACTCTTTTAACTCTGTTTGCCTCTGCTTCATCCTGTTTGCCTCTGTTTAACTCTGTTTAACTCTGTTGAATTCTGTTTATCTCCGTTGAAATCGCTTTGCATCTGCTTCAATCTATTTAACTCTGTTTGCCTCTGTTCAACTCTGTTTAACTCTGTATGCCTCTGTTTAAATCTGTTTCACTCAGCTTCCCTTCTTTGCCTCTGTTTAACTCTGTTGAACTCTGTTTGCATCTATTTAACTCTTTTTAATTCTGTTCGCCTACGATTAACTCTGTTTAAATCTGTTTAACTCTGTTTAACTCTGTTTGCCTCTGTTTAAATCTATTTGCCTCTGTCCAACTCTGCTTAACTCTGTTTGCCTCTGCTTAACTCTGTTTAACTCTGTTCCCCTCTATTTGCCTCTGTTTAACTCTGTTTAAATCTGTTTAACTCTGTTGAACTCTGTTTAACTCTGATTAACTCTGATTCACTCTGTTTAACTCTATTTAATGCTGTTTGCCTCTGTCTAACGCTGTTTAACTCTGTTCACCTCTGTTTAACTCTGTTTAAATCTGTTCACCTCTGCTTAACTCTGTTTAACTCTGTTGAACTCTGTTTGCCTCTGTTTAACTCTGTTTAAATCTGTTGACCTCTGTTTAACTTTGTTTAAATTTGTTTCACTCTGTTTAAATCTGTTTCCCTCTGTTTGCCTCTGTTTAACTCTGTTTAACTCCGTATGCCCCTGTTTAACTCTGTTTAATTCTGTTGAAATCTGTTTGCCTCTGTTTAACTCTGCTTAACTCTGTTCGCCTCTGTTTAACTCTGTTTCCCTCTGTATGCCTCTGTTTAACTCTATTAAACTCTGTTTGGCTCTGTTGAACGCTATTTAACTCTGTTCTCCTCTGTTTATCTCTGTTTAACTCTGTTAGCCTCTGTTTAATTCTGTTTAGCTCTGTTTGCCTCTGTTTAACACTATTTAACTCTGTTTGCCTCTGTTTAACTCTGTTTAACTCTGTCTGCCTCTGTTTCACTCTGTTTAACTCTGTTCGCCTCTGTTTAACTCTGTTTAACTCTGTCTGCCTCTGTTTCACTCTGTTTGCCTCTGTTTAACTCTGCTTAACTCTGTTGAACTCTGTTTATCTCTGTTGAACTCTGTTTGCCTCTGTTTCAATCCATTTAACTCTGTTTGCCACTGTTTAACACTATTTAACGCTGTTTGCCTCTGTTTAACGCTGTTTAACTCTGTTCACCTCTGTTTAACTCTGTTTCCCTCTGTATGCCTCTGTTTAACTCTATTAAACCCTGTTTGGCTCTGTTGAACGCTATTTAACTCTGTTCTCCTCTGTTTATCTCTGTTTAAATCTGTTTGCCTCTGTTTAACTCTGTTAAACTCTGAATGCCTCTGTATAACTCTGTTGAACTCTGTTTGCCTCTGTTTAACTCTGTTTGCCTCTGTTTAACTCTGTTTAAATCTGTATGCCTCTGTTTAACACAGTTTCACTCGGTTTCCCTCTCTTTGCTTCTGTTTAACTCTGTTGAACTCTGTTTGCCTCTGTTTAACTCTGTTTAAATCTGTTCACCTCTGTTTAACTCTGTTTAAATTTGTTTAACTCTGTTTGCCTCTGTTTAACTCTGTTTGCCTCTGTTCAACTCTATTTAACTGTGTTTGCCTCGGTCTAACTCTGTTTAACTCTGTTTAACTCTGTTTGCCTCTGTTCAACTCTGTTTACCTCTGTTTAAGTCTGTATGCCTCTGTTTAAATCTTTTTAACTCTGTTTAACTCTGTTCAACTCTGTTTGCCTCTGCTTAACTCTGTTTAACTCTGTTTGCCTCTGTTTAACTCTGTTTAACTCTGTTTGCCTCTGTTTAACTCTGTTTCACTCGGTTTCCCTCTCTTTGCCTCTGTTTAATTCTGTTGAACACTGTTTGCCTCTGTTTAACTCTGTTTAAATCTGTTCGCCTCTTTTTAACTTTGTTTAAATTTGTTTCACTCTGTTTAACAATGTTTGCCTCTGCTTAACTCTGTTTGCCTCTGTTCAACTCTGTTTAACTCTGTTTGCCTCTGTTAAACTCTGTTTAATTCTGTTTGCCTCTGTTTAACTCTATTTAACGCTGTTTGCCTCTGTTTAACGCTGTTTAACTCTGTTCACCTCTGTTTAACTCTGTTTAACTCTGTATGCCTCTGTTTAACTCTATTGAACTCCGTTTGGCTCTGTTGAAGGCTATTTAACTCTGTCCTCCTCTGTTTAACTCTGTTTAACTCTGTTAGCGTCTGTTTAATTCTGTTTAACTCTGTTTGCCTCTGTTTAACACTATTTAACTCTATTGAATTCTGTTTAAATCTGTATGCCTCTGTTTAACTCTGTTTCACTCAGTTTACCTCTCTTTGCCCTTGTTTAACTCTGTTGAACTCTGTTTGCATCTGTTTAACTCTGTTTAAATCTGTTCACCTCTGCTTAACTCAGTTTAACTCTGGTTAACTCTGTTGAACTCTGTTTGCCTCTGTTTAATTCTGTTTAGCTCTGTTTGCCTCTGTTTAACACTATTTAACTCTGTTTGCCTCTGTTTAACTCTGTTTAAATCTGTCTGCCTCTGTTTCACTCTGTTTAACTCTGTTCGCCTCTGTTTAACTCTGTGTAACTCTGTCTGCCTCTGTTTCACTCTGTTTGCCTCTGTTTAACTCTGCTTAACTCTGTTGAACTCTGTTTATCTCTGTTGAACTCTGTTGGCCTCTGTTCAACTCTGTTTACCTCTGTTTAAGTCTGTATGCCTCTGTTTAAATCTTTTTAACTCTGTTTAACTCTGTTCAACTCTGTTTGCCTCTGCTTAACTCTGTTTAACTCTGTTTGCCTCTGTTTAACTCTGTTTAAATCCGTATGCCCCTGTTTAACTCTGTTTAATTCTGTTGAAATCTGTTTGCCTCTGTTTAACTCTGCTTAACTCTGTTCGCCTCTGTTTAACTCTGTTTCCCTCTGTATGCCTCTGTTTAACTCTATTAAACTCTGTTTGGCTCTGTTGAACGCTATTTAACTCTGTTCTCCTCTGTTTATCTCTGTTTAACTCTGTTAGCCTCTGTTTAATTCTGTTAGCTCTGTTTGCCTCTGTTTAACACTATTTAACTCTGTTTGCCTCTGTTTAACTCTGTTTAACTCTGTCTGCCTCTGTTTCACTCTGTTTAACTCTGTTCGCCTCTGTTTAACTCTGTTTAACTCTGTCTGCCTCTGTTTCACTCTGTTTGCCTCTGTTTAACTCTGCTTAACTCTGTTGAACTCTGTTTATCTCTGTTGAACTCTGTTTGCCTCTGTTTCAATCCATTTAACTCTGTTTGCCACTGTTTAACACTATTTAACGCTGTTTGCCTCTGTTTAACGCTGTTTAACTCTGTTCACCTCTGTTTAACTCTGTTTCCCTCTGTATGCCTCTGTTTAACTCTATTAAACCCTGTTTGGCTCTGTTGAACGCTATTTAACTCTGTTCTCCTCTGTTTATCTCTGTTTAAATCTGTTAGCCTCTGTTTAATTCTGTTTAACTCTGTTTGCCTCTGTTTAACACTGTTTGACTCTGTTGCCTCTGTTTAACTCTGTTAAACTCTGAATGCCTCTGTATAACTCTGTTGAACTCTGTTTGCCTCTGTTTAACTCTGTTCACCTCTGTTTAACTCTGTTTAACTCTGTTTCCCTCTGTTTGCCTCTGTTTAACTCTGTTTAAATCTGTTGAACTCTGTTTGCCTCTGTTTAACTCTGTTTAACTCTTTTCGCCTCTGCTGAACACTGTTTATGTCTGTTGAACTCTGTTTGCCTCTGTTTAACGCTGTTTAACTCTGTTTGCCTCTGTTTAACTCTGTTTAACTCTGTATGCCTCTGTTTAACTCTGTTTGCCTCTGCTTAACTCTGTTTAACCATGTTTGCCACTGCTTAAATCTGTTTAGCTTTGTTTGCCTCTGTTGAACTCTATTTAACTCTTTTTAACTCTGTTTAACTCTGTTTGCCTCTGTTCAATTCTGTTTAACTCTGTTTCACTCTATTTGCCTCTGTTTAACTGTGTTTCACTCTGTTTCCCTCTGTATGCCTCTGTTTAACTCTGTTTAACTCTGTTTGCCTCTGTCCAACTCTCTTTAACTCTGTATGCTTCTGTTTATCTCTGTTTCACCCAGGTTACATCTGTTTGCCTCTGTTTAACTCTGTTTGCATCTGTTTAACTCTGTGTAACTCTGTATGCCTCTGTTTAACTCTGTTTAACTCTGTTTGCCTCTGCTTGACTCTGTTTAACTCAGGTTGCCTCTGCTTAATTCTGTTTCCCTCTGCTCAACTCTGTTTAACTCTGTATGATTCTGTTTAACTCTGTTGAACTCTGTTTGCCTCTGTTTAACTCAGTTTAACTCTGGTTGCCTCTGTTTAAGTCTGTTTCACTCTGTTTCCCTCTCTTTGACACCGATTAACTCTGTTTGCCTCTGTTTCAATCTATTTAACTCTGTCTGCCTCTGTTTAATCCTGTTTAACTCTGATTGCCTCTGTTTAACTCTATTTAACGCTGTTTGCCTCTGTTTAACGCTGTTTAACTCTGTTTGCCTCTGTTTAAATCTGTTTAACTCTATATGCCTCAGTTTAACTCCTTTAACTCTGTTTGCCTCTGCTTAACTCTGTTTGCCTCTGTTTAACTCTGTTTAACCCTCTTTGCCTCTGTCCAACTCTGTTTAACACTGTATGCTTCTGTTTAACTCTGTTTCACTCAGTTTACATCTGTTTGCCTTTGTTTAACTCTGTTTAACTCTGTTTGCCTCTGTTCAACAATGTTTAACTCTGTTTAACTCTGTATGCCTCTGTTTAACACTGTTTCTCTCTGTTTCCCTCTGTTTGCCACTGTTTAAGTCAGTTTAACTCCGTTGAACTCTGCTTGCCTCTGTTTAACTCTGTTTAACTCTGTTCGCCTCTGTTTAACTCTGTTTAACTCTGTTTAACTCTGTTTAACTCTGTTTGCCTCCGTCTAACTCTGTTTAACTCTGTATGCCTCTGTTTAACTCTGTTTCACTCTGTTTCGCTCTGTTTGCCTCCGTTTAACTCTGTTTGCCTCTGTTTCAATCTATTTAAATCTGTCTGCCTCTGTTTAATTCTGTTTAACTCTGATTGCCTCTGTTTAACTCTCTTTAACGCTGTTTGCCTCTGTTTAACGCTGTTTAACTCTGTTTGCCTCTGTTTAAATCTGATTAACTCTATATGCCTCTGTTTAACTCTTTTAACTCTGTTTGCCTCTGCTTCATTCTGTTTGCCTCTGTTTAACTCTGTTTAACTCTGTTCAATTCTGTTTATCTCCGTTGAAATCGCTTTGCATCTGCTTCAATCTATTTAACTCTGTTTGCCTCTGTTCAACTCTGTTTAACTCTGTATGCCTCTGTTTAAATCTGTTTCACTCAGCTTCCCTTCTTTGCCTCTGTTTAACTCTGTTGAACTCTGTTTGCATCTATTTAACTCTTTTTAATTCTGTTCGCCTACGATTAACTCTGTTTAAATCTGTTTAACTCTGTTTAACTCTGTTTGCCTCTGTTTAAATCTATTTGCCTCTGTCCAACTCTGCTTAACTCTGTTTGCCTCTGCTTAACTCTGTTTAACTCTGTTCCCCTCTATTTGCCTCTGTTTAACTCTGTTTAAATCTGTTTAACTCTGTTGAACTCTGTTTAACTCTGATTAACTCTGATTCACTCTGTTCACCTGTTTAACTCTGTTTAACTCTGTTTCCCTCTGGTTGCCTCTGTTTAACTCTATTTAATGCTGTTTGCCTCTGTCTAACGCTGTTTAACTCTGTTCACCTCTGTTTAACTCTGTTTAAATCTGTTCACCTCTGCTTAACTCTGTTTAACTCTGTTGAACTCTGTTTGCCTCTGTTTAACTCTGTTTAAATCTGTTGACCTCTGTTTAACTTTGTTTAAATTTGTTTCACTCTGTTTAAATCTGTTTCCCTCTGTTTGCCTCTGTTTAACTCTGTTTAACTCCGTATGCCCCTGTTTAACTCTGTTTAATTCTGTTGAAATCTGTTTGCCTCTGTTTAACTCTGCTTAACTCTGTTCGCCTCTGTTTAACTCTGTTTCCCTCTGTATGCCTCTGTTTAACTCTATTAAACTCTGTTTGGCTCTGTTGAACGCTATTTAACTCTGTTCTCCTCTGTTTATCTCTGTTTAACTCTGTTAGCCTCTGTTTAATTCTGTTTAGCTCTGTTTGCCTCTGTTTAACACTATTTAACTCTGTTTGCCTCTGTTTAACTCTGTTTAACTCTGTCTGCCTCTGTTTCACTCTGTTTAACTCTGTTCGCCTCTGTTTAACTCTGTTTAACTCTGTCTGCCTCTGATTCACTCTGTTTGCCTCTGTTTAACTCTGCTTAACTCTGTTGAACTCTGTTTATCTCTGTTGAACTCTGTTTGCCTCTGTTTCAATCCATTTAACTCTGTTTGCCACTGTTTAACACTATTTAACGCTGTTTGCCTCTGTTTAACGCTGTTTAACTCTGTTCACCTCTGTTTAACTCTGTTTCCCTCTGTATGCCTCTGTTTAACTCTATTAAACCCTGTTTGGCTCTGTTGAACGCTATTTAACTCTGTTCTCCTCTGTTTATCTCTGTTTAAATCCGTTAGCCTCTGTTTAATTCTGTTTAACTCTGTTTGCCTCTGTTTAACACTGTTTGACTCTGTTTGCCTCTGTTTAACTCTGTTAAACTCTGAATGCCTCTGTATAACTCTGTTGAACTCTGTTTGCCTCTGTTTAACTCTGTTTGCCTCTGTTTAACTCTGTTTAAATCTGTATGCCTCTGTTTAACACAGTTTCACTCGGTTTCCCTCTCTTTGCTTCTGTTTAACTCTGTTGAACTCTGTTTGCCTCTGTTTAACTCTGTTTAAATCTGTTCACCTCTGTTTAACTCTGTTTAAATTTGTTTAACTCTGTTTGCCTCTGTTTAACTCTGTTTGCCTCTGTTCAACTCTATTTAACTGTGTTTGCCTCGGTCTAACTCTGTTTAACTCTGTTTAACTCTGTTTGCCTCTGTTCAACTCTGTTTACCTCTGTTTAAGTCTGTATGCCTCTGTTTAAATCTTTTTAACTCTGTTTAACTCTGTTCAACTCTGTTTGCCTCTGCTTAACTCTGTTTAACTCTGTTTGCCTCTGTTTAACTCTGTTTAACTCTGTTTGCCTCTGTTTAACTCTGTTTCACTCAGTTTCCCTCTCTTTGCCTCTGTTTAATTCTGTTGAACACTGTTTGCCTCTGTTTAACTCTGGTTAAATCTGTTCGCCTCTTTTTAACTTTGTTTAAATTTGTTTAACTCTGTTTAACAATGATTGCCTCTGCTTAACTCTGTTTGCCTCTGTTCAACTCTGTTTAACTCTGTTTGCCTCTGTTAAACTCTGTTTAATTCTGTTTGCCTCTGTTTAACTCTATTTAACGCTGTTTGCCTCTGTTTAACGCTGTTTAACTCTGTTCACCTCTGTTTAACTCTGTTTAACTCTGTATGCCTCTGTTTAACTCTATTGAACTCCGTTTGGCTCTGTTGAAGGCTATTTAACTCTGTCCTCCTCTGTTTAACTCTGTTTAACTCTGTTAGCGTCTGTTTAATTCTGTTTAACTCTGTTTGCCTCTGTTTAACACTATTTAACTCTATTGAATTCTGTTTAAATCTGTATGCCTCTGTTTAACTCTGTTTCACTCAGTTTACCTCTCTTTGCCCTTGTTTAACTCTGTTGAACTCTGTTTGCATCTGTTTAACTCTGTTTAAATCTGTTCACCTCTGCTTAACTCAGTTTAACTCTGGTTAACTCTGTTGAACTCTGTTTGCCTCTGTTTAACTCTGTTTAAATCTGCTCACCTCTTTTTAACTTTGTTTAAATTTGTTTAACTGTGTTTAAGACTGTTTGCCTCTGCTTAACTCTGTTTGCCTCTGTTCAACTCTGTTTAACTCTATTTGCCTCTGTTTAACTCTGTTTCACTCTGTTTCCCTCTGTTTGCCTCTGTTTAACTCTGTTTAACTCCGCTGAATTCTGTTTATCTCTGTTGAACTCTGTTTGCCTCTGTTTCAATGTATTTAACTCTGTTTGCCTCTGTTCAGCTCTGCTTAACTCTGTATGCCAGTGGTTCACTCTGTGTCCCTCCGTTTGCCTCTATTTAACTCTGTTTAACTCTATTGAATTATGTTTAAATCTGTATGCCTCTGTTTAACTCTGTTTCACTCAGTTTACCTCTCTTTGCCTCTGTTTAACTCTGTTGAACTTTGTTCAGCTCTGCTAAACTCTGTTTAACTCTGTTTAAATCTGTATGCCTCTGTTTAACACAGTTCACTCGGTTTCCCTCTCTTTGCTTCTGTTTAACTCTGTTGAACTCTGTTTGCCTCTGTTTAACTCTTCTTCAATCTGTTCACCTCCGTTTAACTCTGTTTAAATTTGTTTAACTCTGTTTGCCTCTGTTCAAGTCTATTTAACTGTGTTTGCCTCGGTCTAACTCTGTTTAACTCTGTTTAAATCTGTTTGCCTCTGTTTAAATCTGTTTGCCTCTGTTCAACTCTATTTAACTGCGTTTGCCTCGGTCGAACTCTGTTTAACTCTGTTTGCCTCTGTTCAACTCTGTTTACATCTGTTTAAGTCTGTATGCCTCTGTTTAAATCGTTTTAATTATGTTTAGCTCTGTTCAACTCTGTTTGCCTCTGTTTGCCTCTGTTTAACTCTGTTTAAATCTGTTGAACTCTGTTTGCCTCTGTTTAACTCTGTTTAACTCTTTTCGCCTCTGCTGAACACTGTTTATGTCTGTTGAACTCTGTTTGCCTCTGTTTAACGCTGTTTAACTCTGTTTGCCTCTGTTTAACTCTGTTTAACTCTGTTTGCCTCTGTTTGCCTCTGTTTAACTCTGTTTAACTCTGTTTCCCTCTGTTTGCCTCTGTTTAACTCTGTTTAAATCTGTTGAACTCTGTTTGCCTCTGTTTAACTCTGTTTAACTCTTTTCGCCTCTGCTGAACACTGTTTATGTCTGTTGAAATCTGTTTGCCTCTGTTTAACGCTGTTTAACTCTGTTTGCCTCTGTTTAACTCTGTTTAACTCTGTATACCTCTGTTTAACTCTGTTTGCCTCTGCTTAACTCTGTTTAACCATGTTTGCTACTGTTTAAATCTGTTTAGCTTTGTTTGCCTCTGTTGAACTCTATTTAACTCTTTTTAACTCTGTTTAACTCTGTTTGCCTCTGTTCAATTCTGTTTAACTCTGTTTCACTCTATTTGCCTCTGTTTAACTGTGTTTCACTCTGTTTCCCTCTGTATGCCTCTGTTTAACTCTGTTTAACTCTGTTTGCCTCTGTCCAACTCTCTTTAACTCTGTATGCTTCTGTTTAACTCTGTTTCACCCAGGTTACATCTGTTTGCCTCTGTTTAACTCTGTTTGCATCTGTTTAACTCTGTTTAACTCTGTATGCCTCTGTTTAACTCTGTTTAACTCTGTTTGCCTCTGCTTGACTCTGTTTAACTCAGGTTGCCTCTGCTTAATTCTGTTTCCCTCTGCTCAACTCTGTTTAACTCTGTATGATTCTGTTTAACTCTGTTGAACTCTGTTTGCCTCTGTTTAACTCAGTTTAACTCTGGTTGCCTCTGTTTAACTCTGTTTCACTCTGTTTCCCTCTCTTTGACACCGATTAACTCTGTTTGCCTCTGTTTCAATCTATTTAACTCTGTCTGCCTCTGTTTAATCCTGTTTAACTCTGATTGCCTCTGTTTAACTCTATTTAACGCTGTTTGCCTCTGTTTAACGCTGTTTAACTCTGTTTGCCTCTGTTTAAATCTGTTTAACTCTATATGCCTCAGTTTAACTCCTTTAACTCTGTTTGCCTCTGCTTAACTCTGTTTGCCTCTGTTTAACTCTGTTTAACCCTCTTTGCCTCTGTCCAACTCTGTTTAACACTATATGCTTCTGTTTAACTCTGTTTCACTCAGTTTACATCTGTTTGCCTTTGTTTAACTCTGTTTAACTCTGTTTGCCTCTGTTCAACAATGTTTAACTCTGTTTAACTCTGTATGCCTCTGTTTAACACTGTTTCACTCTGTTTCCCTCTGTTTTCCACTGTTTAAGTCAGTTTAACTCCGTTGAACTCTGCT